>DWGJ01002242.1:0-16423 GCA_018246895.1 Aspitha aspitha aspitha | reverse complement strand
GTTTTCTCCATACCCCGTTAGGGACCTGGCGTGATGGTATAATAATAATAATATTTAATGCGTCAAATAAAGTACCTATGTATATCAGAAAAATAAAAATGCTGATGCTATCATGCGGGACGTAAAATTGGAATGAAGGAATGGGCGTGACAAGGGTAAGAAAAACAAAAATAAAAAAGGTTTATAACATATTTTGACTATAATTCAATAAAAATGCAGATGGAAATAAAGAAACTTAAAGAAAAATGTCATAAACAAGCTTTAGCCTTAATTTGTTTTGTCCGTAAGAAAATAGAGTAGTCATTTTTATTGGAAGATTAACTTAAGATTGGAATTAAATAAAAAAAATTAAATACTTAATTACAACTCACGTAGGTACTACAGCTTTAAACTAATGCCTGTTATATTAAATGACTCATGATATTATATAACTAACATTAAGTTACAAGTAATCGTACTTCTTAAATGTTCGTTTTAAATACAAAAGAAATTAAATAAATCAGTTTTAATGGTTTATAATTCGTAATGAACTGATAATAAATAATATTTGCGAACTTTATGAAAACGCTTATAACTATACTTAACATTAGGTACAAAATATTATTTTTAGTGATCACCATGCAGCGACTCGTTTGAGACGGAGAAATCTGAAACTAATCACTAGACTGAAAACATCTGAGGACACATCCACGGCCTAACTACGGACAGTAATCAAACACAGAACCAACAATGGTGGAAATGCAATTTTATTGACAGTACAAAATCATAGATGCGTCAGTATCAAAAATATCAACCGCGAGCATACAATCGGTGACGTTCCTGAACGTTCACGGTCGGTTCTATCAGAATTTCTCCTAATCACTTACATTGGTCCCTTAATTAAAACTTTAAACTTTGTTATATAAATATTATAAAATATCACACTTTAAATTCAAAGAAAAAAACTATCCTATTTCGAAACTAATCACTTAGCTCTGTCAAAGTACAAAAGTAATAACTGTGCCAATTTGAATATTATATTCAAAAGAAGACAATAAATAAACATTCAATCTATCTTGGTCAACTAAAAATTAAATATTATAATCGATTTATTTTGTTATAAAGTAAAAGGCACTCGTTGTGAGGGGCGCGCGGCGGCGGCGTGGAAGCGCGAGGGGGGAGGGCCGCCGCCGGCGCACCCGGCGACTTCACCGTCCTATATCTTTCATTTATATACTATTAATGTAGTAGCTTATATCTTTATACATACATATTGGTACGATATCTCGGGAGTTCGGCGGGCGCATTCTCCGATTTCTGTCATTTTTTGCGTACGTTCGGACGCGATTTCGTCGTGCGCCGAAGCGAGAGGGGCTCGAGAGTGCGGGCGCGAGGATGAAAAAAACAATCACCAAAACTTCAAACAGGTTTCAGCTCGCTCGCCCTCCTCGTTCGACGCAAAAAGGAAAAATCCTCGCAGACGAACCGCTCGAGGCGGCGCGCTGCAGGATCGCCCGATGTGTCTTAAATGAGCAGCGCGTGATTGATATTGCCTAGCTGGGTGTGCCGGTACGACAGCATGAGAAATAACACCGGAACAAAGAAAACTGAGCTATTTAGACGATACGCAAGATAATTCTCTGGAGAATACGTTCCACTGAGCTCCCGAGGCCGGCAACGACTGACTCCACACATTGTTCCCGGTAGTGTTAGACTGATTATACAAAAACAAAAAGAATCAGCCGATCTGAGATTAATTAGTAACGAGCCACGTCCCGTCGACGCGTGCCTCGTCCGTATGCGGTGCGGCATCGCAGTTATAAAATAATTATTACAGTTAAAGAGACTCGAAATAAATAATAAATTATTACCTTAAATCCTTAAATATAGATCACGAGCGCCTTCTCGCGGTACGGTATCGAGCGCGGATAGGCAGTATACGAAATAAATAAAAAGTTTCTATAATCTAGCTTTACACAGACACCGCTCGGCGGAGGATCGCATCAGGAAGACTTCCGCGAGCTACACAATAAATATCTAACAATATAAGGTGCCATATACAAGTGCGTGCCGAATAACTAAAAGATGCATACCATTATATTCACACCGCAAACTTTCGAGACGCCAGTGTACACTAACTTTACATTATTATAGGGCAAAGTAGTAAAAGAACATCGGCAAACTGGAGATCATTCGTTGAGCGGGTGTGCAGGCGCGAGGCGCGGCGAGCGGGACGTCGCTCGGGCGCGGGTTGGAAGACGTCGAGTAGGCACTAAGGTGACGGACGATCCTTATACGCTACGCTCGGTTTATTAACTTACGACTAGGCGATCGTGTGCTATCATGTCTAGGCGATGACGAGATCGCCGAACGCCGAAGAAAGTCGGTTGAACACGGGCAGTCGCTCCTCCTCGGGGTCGGGCGAGTGGGTGCGGCGGAAGGCGAAGGCAGTGGCGTGAGCGGGCGGCGACATGGCGGGCGGCGAGTGTGGCGCTAGCGGCGATTGAGGAGCCATCGGCGAATGCGGCGAACGCGGCGAGCGGGATCCGTCGCTCATGTACGACGCCATCGAAGCGCCGGACGACAGAGACGCCAACGAGCCTCCCGGGGACGGCGGCTCTCGGCGTCTCGCTTCCTCGGCGTTGTGAACGAAGTGGCATCTCGGCCCATACGGACAAAATCCTACCGAATGAAATGTGCGGCAGAGCTCCGTCTTATACTTGGGGTGGCGCTGAAGATTGCGGAGTTCGCGAACGCCGTGGGCGAATTGACACTTGTCGCCGTACTTGCACACTCCTGCCTCCTCGAAAGGTCTGCAGAGTTCGGTCTTGTAACGGCTGGTAGCCGGAGGTGGAGGCGCCGGTTCGCTGGTGGTGCGCTCGAGGCGGCGATGCCCCAGTCGGTCCAGGAGCCCCGCGAGTGCGCGGTGTGCAGGCACCGACGCGGCTCTCGCGAGTGCCGGATGCTGTTCCCAGCCGACGCCGCCGGACGCGCCGCTGGTGCCCACGGGACCGAGTGCGCTATTCAGTGCGGCATTCATCGTCTGCACTGGCCGAGTTTGGTTCTGTAATAGAAATAAAGTTAGAATTAATTTGTGTTTAACGTGAATTATTTTAAAACAAAATTTACCAAAACCTCAAGAACCCTGTATAAGCCTACGACGTTAGAAGTTGAGATGTACACATCACATAAATTTTTATTGTAACTTTGATAACGTGTTAATTGTATTTTAGTGTGAAATATGTTTAACACATGCAAGTAAAATAACAATTTGGACCCTTATTCGTAATAGTACAAAATTTCCTTTCCTTTTTGGGTTCTCCATAGAGAATTTTTTTTAACATAATCTGGTAAGAAGGGTCGTGTACCTGCTATAGTTAACAAAAAAGATCCCTGGAGGCTGGGTTTGTCATCTACCTGCTCGAGCACGTCTTCTATTTAGGAATGGCTTTAACTTTGAAATGTTTAATATTTCCAATTAACATAACCTAAATAGGGCCGTTGGATACCCGGGGTGAGTCGAATTTTAATAGCTATTGCCAGAGATCGGCCGTCCGGCATCCTGTCGTGAATTATTTATTTCGGTAAACATCCCCGGTTCCACTGATAACTATATGACACGTTCGAATTCTAAGAGTTCTTAAAAAAGATGCAAATGGCGGGGCTTCCTTTTGTTTTACAGAGCGTCGAACTCAGCTAGGAACCATCACCATAACAATAGTGGTATTCACGCGAGAGGCAGTTGACACGGCCACGCAGTAGTCACAATCGCGGTGATTGTGCACTATTGTTCGATGAGCGTCGCGGCAGCGGTTCACTCGTAGCTCGTGGCGTCCGCGCCTACATTCATATACACTTCGGACACGCTCGTTTGACAGGCAACTGCTAAGCAGTATAGTAAATATCTACTTCATGCAATCAACTTTAACACTGTTCTATATGTCTTGCATTAGAATAGGCTAGATATTTTCGTTACACCTGGTTATTACCAATGGCTAAAAATACAGAATAGGTAGTGCATATCAAAACGGTTTTCAAAATCATATTATTACATGGATGTTTCTGTTCCATCAAACTACCATTTTGTATTGTTTCGATCTGCAATGTACGCCTACTAATAGGTGAGCAGAATGTTATAGACAACAGGTTAGAACTTTACTACCTGCACGCACGAGCATCGGCATAGCGTGGCGACGGGATGGGAGGTATGAAGGTCGGATAAGACCGCGACACGGAACATAGGCACTATACATAATGTATGATACCACATCTCGTATGCGTCCTCAATCGATGTGAATGACACGTCATTGTATATTCTATTCGCCTCTGCCTCGTCCGGGGATCGTAAACACGCAAACACTTGTGTTTTGGATTACAACGGACAAATTATTATGCTGAACTATTCGTTACGTTGATCTACGCAGTCGTCCTGTGCTATAGTCATTATTTATAACATATTATCTGTTTCATTGAATATCACCGAAATAAAAAAATAGAATAGTCGCCTAATATCGGAACATTCCCTTATAATATTATGTGTAGTTTACTTTAGTTTACACGCGAACAGCAAAAAAAATACACACAAAAGCTTTTAGTGCTGCAAATTATCCATTGTTTTCTTAGTGAGCAATGCAATAAGTAACAAGCGACAGTAAATGCTGCATGCCACGGTTACGGCTGTATGGGAACTCTGGAGTTAATTGATTCTAACAAAATATTTATAAAAGTATAAAGTGAAGTTAGTGAACTACGCGTTTCACTATAAATGATTGCTCAGATGAGGTTAATATTAATGACAAAGAATTGTCGTTCTACTTCGAAAAGTTGGGAAAGTTAGGATAGGAATTTATGGTGTACAATATATTCCTGTCCACGCAAACAATATGGCCGTCGGAGACGAAAGTGTAGCAAATGAACAAGCGTGCGGCCGCCGCGGTTCAATCGCGGGTGAAATGTTAGTGAACAGGGGTTAAATCAGTGTTGAAGGAAAACGGTGACTGAAGCGTAATTAGAGAGTTATCAGAGCGTAACATTGGTTAAGTGTTGCTTTCCATCGGACGTTGCGCCCGCGCAACAGAGCTCCAGGGAAAATTGTAATCACTGTCGATTTCAAATGGCCGCGGTCGTTGCGTTCAAACTAAGGGCAATCAGAGGCGAACCGCCTCACGGGCGATTGCAGGCGTTTATTATAATAACACACGTACCCATTAGCCCGCTACAACATCGCGCCAACAATTTACATAGTACCGCGCACCAAACTAACAGCGACCATGCTGTTTAGTAAATACTCTTATAAGTAATACTCCTATTGAAATGAAATATAAGAAATGACCGAAGAGCATGTCCAAAGATCAAAGAGATGTGATATTGTTATTAGCGTGTGATTGTGTCAACTCGGCGGACACGCGGTTCGTCCGTTTCTATTTGATTGTGCTCTTCGTTGCACCTCAGCGGCAAGTTTCATAGTCACCTTGTAACAGGTCGTCTTAAATAATATGTAATATGACTAGTTAAAAAAAATTAGGATTAATTTTTGTCAATAAATCGATTTTGTGATTTCACGTTTTTTGTACTACATACTACCACTCATTGTGTTTAGCACTTACCGATGACACAAGCTTCCGAAATATTCAACAGTTAAAGAATATTGAAGAGTAAACATTAGTGTGCTATTCAGAGATTTATTGCGAACAGAGGCCAACGACTCAATATAAGGTCGCGTACGCACTACAGGCGTTTGCGTTTATAAATTAAATAATGCAGTGTTAAATTTCGAAATTACTGAAACATGTATTGTTTATGATTACATCGATGCAGCAACAGGGTACGTAATCAGAGCTGGCATAAGAGATTGCTTAAACATGCACTGGGCGCATCAGAGTTGGCCACGACCCGATCTTGCATCGATGCATCTAGTATACATAGCTTTAGTGTTGCAATATTCGGTCTTGATTTAGTTCTTTAGTATATTTATTAGTATGTAAGGTATATAATTGGTATCTACCACAATTATATATAGGGGTAGATAACTTGCATTATGATAAGGATATAATCAGATATGTTTTACATTTTCCTTGCACTTTCATAAATTTAACAGTTACGTATAAATAGGTACACAGGAGTAAGTAAAGTACCTCGTTATTACTTTCGGTATATTACAACACGCTTTGTGTACATAACAATAAATGTAAAAATAACAAATAATTTTTGTAACTACGAAAATTAAAAATTATTGAAAGGTGACTAACCTATCTGAAAGTTTTGTAATAACATCGAATGATAGGTATTTACGAATGCAATCAGTAAAATTTACACCTTAAAATTTATTGTGAGTTTAGTGTGCGAGATCTTGCTAAAAATATTCTTTTTTTAGAATATACGAGGCCAGCGGCACCACATCATCGTAACAAAGCAATACGAATTCGGGTTACTGGTTACAGCAAATTTAAAACGGTAAAGAGATCGAATTTAACATTTCAAGTAACGATTGTTACAAGGTCTTCACGTGGTGAACTTTCATCATATAGAGTGTACGCTGTAGCGTAGTCTCGAGTAATCGTTAATTAAATCATATTAAACATGGTGATGGTTTTATTAGGGCCTGTAACCTCCTTTATGCATGATTTCCTGTAACACGATCCTCGACGGGAATGAACTGGGAGGAACCATTACTACTCGTAAGACAGTCTCGCGACAATTGATACAGCGACGAACACAAACAAGAGAATACTCGTAGCTTAATTGAACGTTAATTGCTTCTAATCAAATGCGTTCTATATTTAAATGAACTTTTAACGACTCAAATCATCTTGGTTGCCATATCGACCACATAAAAATAGCAAGTGATATTAAGATTACAACTCGATGAAGTATTAATAAATATTACACGACATGGTTATATGTATTCACACGTTATTCGTATCCTACATGGTGACACGGGAGGGAGCAGCGATATGATCTAAATAAACGTGAGTTGTCAGCAATCAAAATTGATCCATTTCTCTGAGAAGCAAGCCGAGGGTCTTGTCGATTGGTCTCATCATGTTTATTGAATGATTGAGCGAAAATAACCAACGAGATGCTGCGGTCCCCTCCGCGACGTCTCACCAACAACCTCCCAATAATGGCAATACAGACATTAACCTTTAAGTATTTCACTCGCCCCTTCGCCTTGAATAAATTCATTGTTTATTTCGATTTGCATATAAAGAAAGCAGACGTTCTTGCTCAGAATAAATACTATCAGTCTGTTCTTTTGTTTTTATATAAATTATTTTAATAATATTGCCAGAATCCGAAAATGTATATTGAAACAAGTGGCAAACGCATGGATTTAAGACGCGAATCGTGATCTAATAGTTTAACCAACCAACTAAACAACTGTTTTATTCCTTTTTGCGCTGTAGCCGTAATAGTATAGTAAGTACACTGGTAATAGAAGAGTAATCATCATATAATAGTATATATAAACTTGCCATTTTATCATACTTCTCGTAACAAATATTTATGGTTCAATATAGAAGTCGACATTTTAATAAACTACATTTATTCTAATGCACTAGAATAGAATCAATGTTAAAGCACATTGGTTGAAATGGTAGTTTTTTCGGATCGATGCTGATCCTAATCTTTATTGCTTCTTACACTTTTATGCTATAGTATTAGTACACTTCAATGGTAACATGCAAATAATCACGATCTTTGAATCTGAACGCTCCGTCTATGGTGTTTTGCTGCCAGACGGGCAATCTAACACGAACTGTAGGCTTTTCTTAATCTACATGCTTTTTACAATTCGCCTTTTTGGACTTTCGTATTTTTTCTGAATTTGAGCTACTTTTTGTATAGCACCTGAAGAATCCGACGAATGGTACATTAATTACGAATCTTTTCTCAGTGCAAAGATAAAAAATATACCGTTTTTAAAAGAGTAAAACATGCGATTTTAATAGAGCTAAAATAAATTTTGTTATGTATTGTTTCACACAAAAGGAACTTTCGTTTTAGATGTGATAGTATTCGTGTATGGTTAATATGCTCAACAATGGATATTAACAACATTGTGATTCAGGCGGTGACAGTGCGCACTAACCGACGCCTGTTGGTACAGTTATTGTACAAATGACGCATCCACCGCCACTGGACACAACTGTTATACATATACAACAAAACTGCGAAGCTCATACTCCCATAACTGAAATAATAATCATTTATTGTTGGCCACATTATTCCGTCTTCGTGGTCGCTTTATTATTTATTAATGCGCGTTTGATGACAAACTGAACAAAAACACGTATAAACGTCTCGCATAAGTATGTTGTATGTAGGTTTACGAAATAACGAAAGCCATGATTCTTAATGCACCAGTAATGTTTACGACATGCAAGAGAATCGTCGTTAAGAATAAAAGTAAGAACTTGTGAAAAGATGGGGACACAACCAAATTTCATTTCAAGTTCTAGATACTGATCAAAGGCGAGTTACATACAAACATGCAGGTACAACTAATATATGTGTAATAATTGTGATTGATAGGTGTCCATCTTCACAACGCCTCAGGCAATAATAAATTTAATAAACCGGTAAAAGTATATAAAAGTACGCTTCACGTGGAAACTAACTAGTTAATGTCTATGACAATTTCAACAAAGCATTGCCCTCCCACAAAGATCAAAAAATGAATACGAACACAATTGGAACAAACATTGGTTAATTACAAGCGTTGGGGAGAGATTAATGAACGTTTATAGGCAACGAAGACGTCTCATACATACATTGAAGACAATTATATAACATATCATATTGCACCCGTCTGTTGTAGGTGTCGAGAAAGCACCAAATTGGTAAAATTTTGTATTGAAATATCGCATCTCGATGAAAACTTAAAGTTTAGACGTGATCGCCTATAAAGTCAACAATTACAATACGACTACGACTTGTCGTGTCGTAAAACAGGGAAGTGGAATGTTGATGGCGTACACGATGGCGTTATCTACCGGTCGCCCGCAGCGTGGCTGAGCAGTAATATAGTTACCGATTGTTAGATGAGTAAGACCGGACGCGAGGCGTACATCGCGCATGCAGATGCCCGTCGCCGGCGTGATTGCAATGCAAGAAAGGCCGGCTATGGTAAAAATGCCTTCACATGTCACTCGCTCATCTTTATTTGAATACCGCGAACTGACCGTTTCTGGTTATTATTTATATCAAACAATAGAAACGTATTGTATTTAGAATTTTCAACAAACAGGAAACCACGTAGGCTCATATACATAGATATTTCGAGAATTATAATGTCTCCGTCGTGTTTGGATTTAATGTAATAATTAATTCAGTAACAAAGCATTACTAACGAGCATCGTCTCATAATGCAAGTTATAACATGTAATTTTTTAAGTTCATTGACTTCAAGGTAACATAGTAATAGACAAGGGCATAAACAAGCGTTGACATTTTTAAACAATAGAATGGCATATTTTTTAACTCAAGATAATGAATTTCTAGGTAATGACTAAACCAGGTGATAAATGTTAGCCTTCTTTGTTTAACGCGATTACTGCAACCAAATATAGACGAATTATAGGTATATCTCCCAGAACAAAATGAATATGTGTAGGTATGTAAATACTATACCGAATCAAATAATGCAAGTACGTATTGCTACTTAGAAGCCGTAATACGAACGTGGTTCTGTAGGCTAAACGATCTAGACTAGACAGACGTCTTGCCGCCTTTAATAAGAAAAAAGCAATGCGAGTGTGATTGAATACAATCCGAGCAATTATGTTATGCAAATACAATAGGAGAAATGTTTACAATTTGAACATGAACATTGTGTACAGGGCCTCATTAAGATCGGTGCACTGCTGGGTTCAGACGTTCACCTTCCGCGACGTCGCTCGTATTACGCGCACGCTATAAAGCTCGCGACGAGGTGGCTCAGCGGGTGCCGGCTGGCCGTGGAGCCGTAAAGCGAGTGTCAACAAAGGGCTTCGTTCAACTCGACCGTGTTTACCCCTCGGCCGCTCAAAGCGGAGGAAGCACGTCCCCCGGCCGGGCCGCTTTTAGCACCTCCTTATTTATAGATGCAACAACACGTTGCTCCGCCGCTGATTTGCAGAACTGAACAAGTAAACACTGTTGCTCACGAGCTCACGGTCAACAATCACTCCGCTTTCAATGTACGTCTCATTAATATATCTAAGCTAGTTTAGAATTTTAAAATCGCGTACAATAAGACACATGCATTTATTGGCTTGATACTTAAAATTTAATTAATGGTATTGACATTTTTTAATGTTTTTTCCGGGTCGAAGGCTCCGAAACGTTTTTTTTTAATGTAAAAGAATATATTACATTTACGTTAAACTCAAAAGTCGCTGCGTTTGCTGATACAGGCTCCCGAAATAGTCGGTTATAAGTTGTTATTATTATTATTAATGAAAACTTATGGTCATGTTACTCAATACGATGACGAGTCATTTCCACAGTATTCTGTTAAGAGTTACGATCGCCATGACATTCGAGTCATTAGTAGTGCAGTGATCATTAGAGTCAAAGTGGA
This sequence comes from Aspitha aspitha aspitha, assembly GCA_018246895.1. Lineage (NCBI taxonomy): Eukaryota > Metazoa > Arthropoda > Insecta > Lepidoptera > Hesperiidae > Aspitha > Aspitha aspitha. The sequence continues at coordinate 5,880 of DWGJ01002242.1, read as the reverse complement.
TGCCTTAACGTCTACCAGCTACGTATGTATGTACATACGTGGTTACTGTAATTCCTTTGTCCATGCAATCTTTACTGTTGCGTCACGCTACCGGGCCACACTTTCCTCGTGAATTGTATCGTATTATGCATGACTCACCCTGAGAGTACAAAAAGAAAATATTAGACAAATAATGTGCACTTAACACGTATTTAAATTACTTAACTTGATAAATTAATTATGCACGGAAACACACCAAAAGAGGCTAAAACATTGTCTTTGTCGAGATTTAACGTTTAATTAACAGCAGTTAACAAACGCAGGCACGGCAATTGTTATTGGCTGTTCTTTTTGTTAACGTGCATGTACGTAAATAATGCAGAACAGGTTGCGAATCAGCGGCGGAGCCTTTGCTCCTTTGTAAGTCGAGATTGCTGATATGAGTAATCTTTGGGCTCGTTTTGCGTGAGAGAGCATCTGACTATATTATAATTACAGTTCACAAGCCTTAGTAAAAACTTCGAGCGTAAGTAATAATAATAATATAGGTGCTACAATATAAAGCACTGTGTTTATTTTTCATTCTTGTTATATGTTCCGTGAGTCGTAGTTTTGTATTGATAAGAGGAACTGACTCACGCCATCTAGGCACTATTTACAAGCAACGGATTTGAACAACGACGATATTGTCAGACTAGCAAAGAGGCGGTTTGACTTGTAAGTGCATCGACATTGCAAGGTTAATATTCTTGTCATGGGTGTCTAAGTTCTGCACTAAAATTCTTGGTAACTGACGGGAATTCGTTATTGATTACGGTTCAACATTTTTTATAGTAAGAATTGCACATTAAACCACTATATAAAAGCTGAGAGATAACTACAACTTTACGTCTTGTAGATTTTTTTATATATGTTCGAGAAATATATTGAACAACTACAACCGGATAACGCAGCACATTGAGCAAGTGTATGCCTTTCAATATCAATGTCAAATTGACAAAGATGACATTTCCACTTACGCGTGTCGTTAGTTCACCACCGATCAAGTATTCAGGGCTCACCTGCAACAACGAGAATATAAAATTAGTACTCGGCACAAATATGGTATCTCTTACTGGGACATAAGTTCGAAACTCTAAAATCAGTAACAGACCGTTCCGCTGGTCACGGTAGCCGTTTGCTTCTAACTTGCGCGTCGATAAAATGAATAAGCCGCGAGCTGTTCTCTCAACCGGTCTCCGTTGAAAGCGATAGCACTTCCTACAAGAAAGTAAAACCGTACTCGCCTAGCAGCCCGGAAAACTCAGAGACCACCGAGACGGCCGATTAAATAATTTGCTTAACCAAAAATCGATGGGGCGTTGCTTTAAACTATCAAAATGAACCCGTGACTAAAACTACTGGCTAAAACAACGCCACCGCTATCGTTCAACAGAATTTATGACTGTTTTATTAGAAACGGCCAAGCGTGCCATTTATTAATGTTATGCAGTAAGGCAACCTGGTACCTAACTGTCTAATAAATCAGTTATGAAACAACCATGTTCGATACATGTCATTACTTTATTACGACGAACACGAAATACCATACCTACCTATTATAACATTGTGTTATATTAGGTATACCTACTCGTATGTCGTGTGTCATTTTAAATCACGTTTAATAGTCGAGAAAATTCAGAAGTAACGCGATCTGCAGCGTAGGGCAATTTAAATGAGAAAATACACAAAAACTGTTAGTGTCGTGGACATTGCGAGATTGATATTATTTGAGGATTTGTGTTTCGGGGCGCCATTTATGGGCAAATGACAAAAATGTATCAAGTACCATGGCGGTCTCAACGTAGTTTTAATATAATATATTTGACTAAATTGAAACTTGTCTTGTTTTTACCTACTTGCTATCCGCGGTGACACTAGACAGTAGTTTTCGCGTTAGGTCCTCGTACAAATAACCGACAACCCGAAAGTATTACGCCACAAGGCGGTGTCGCGCCACGCGCTGCTCGCCCGCATCGCTCTAACGCAATTTATTGAACTCTAATTATGAAAGCAATATAATGTCTTTCAAAAGTCATCAAAATACTAGCAGCTTATTTTGGTCTTTATATTGTACTGCAGCCCAATGCAGTTACATAAATATATTTTATTATGGTTCACAAGACATGTATTCTAATTTCTACTTCAAATAACACGAGTTTTAAAGTTCGCAATCAGGTTAGTAATTATTATATTTTTAGCGACATAGAACTATTGAGTTTGATGCTATTTTCTTTATAATGTAAAAACCTTAGTAATAAAAAAAGAATAAAAAGTTACTTTCAATTTGTTACAGAAACAAAAATTCAATTTAAATCAAACAAGACGTAGGTATGATTTACATGAGCACATTTTAATAGTACCTATAACATCGGATCAGGAAACAGTTTGAAAGATTATAAATATGTATCTAGTTTATGAGAACAATGGAAGTTGATTGAGTTAATAATAAATTCGTTTATAAATGCATAATACATACAAACGAATATTTAATATGTCAATTTGAAAGTGGTCTTGCAGAATGATTTTAACGCATTGTTTGGCTCTAAATATTGCGATGTCCATGTAATGATACATTTGAACAACAGACCATCCAAATGTAATCGCGGGTATACAACCATATCGTGTGTCACATATAGCGACAAGCATCAGGCATGTAGTTAAGCCATAGTAAGTATACACGTGTACGGCGCCTGAGTTTCGCGATTATTGTGGAGCGCGATCAACGAAGCAATCGGGGCCACTTGTGCTAATGAAACACTTCAATTGAATTGGGGACATTAATTCAGCGGGCAATACGCTACTGTTTGCATTGATGCTGAATAAAAATAGGCGAGCGAATGGAAAAATACTGACGAACAACGCACCACGCGACTTCGGCACGACAACTTAAACTATGCAGCTATTGAACTCACGACGCAATGTTAATGAGAATTCCTGTTCTCTAAACTGATCAGCTACATGAATACATTATAAAATGCGGTACCTATAACCATCGTTTACAAGTGTTCACAGATACCAAAAGTTGTAAAAAATATAATGATAAACGATTACACTAACATAATATTGAAACAAAAATCTAGTTAATCTCGAGCGTATATTTTTTGTTGTACGTTATTCAAGTAAATTCTTTTGAAATCTGATGTGCATTACATATGAGCGAATTAAAATTATCGAGTAAACGAACTCGACGCCAAGGCCACAGCCACAAAAACTTGATGAATTTAATTAATGCTTAAGACAACTTGGGTTTTATCCGAACTAAGGCCACATTTAATTTTTTTTCATTTGCGACTAAAAATTTAATTATGTTACCATAGCACCATAGCCGCATATAAAACTAAAATTAATACAAAGCATCAAGCAACAGAAAAACACTAAGACGCTTAAGAGTAATATTGTATGTGCACAATAGATTGATCAACTGAGGAAAAGAAACTAAATACAATCAGTTGGAGGTAAGGCAATTTAAAATATTACAAAAAAAGCTCAAATAGCAAGTGAGCATTTAAGTTGAGTGAGTTTAGTATATAACTAAAATAACATGTATGATTCGATGTGTTTCTGCAGAAAATTATTGGTTTGTATCATTTTCTTAGAAACGAATTAGTGTACTTGGATCCCGATTAGACCCTTGTGCTAAAAAATGTACGATGCATCTATTGTATATAAGACATGAACAGTATTGTTACCAAATTATTTAGATGTATTTATACTGAATACAAAGCTACCTTATATTTACACATGATTTGAATATCATTTTACAAATAACAAGTTTGCCTTGTAACGATCATTAATGAAAATAGTCGTATGCATTATGTTAATAAACGTGTTGTGAGAATAGATGTATAGACATCTATTATTAAACATTATTGTTTCCATCAGTAGCCAGTAATTAAGTAATAAATTTATAAAATGACTAGTAAATATGGAATAATAATTACAATTATCAATTATTATTATTATTCCTTTTATAAAGCCTTAACGATAACTATGAATATCAGTTAAATAGTGATCCATGTTTTGGAAGGTGTAAAATATAATAAATTTTACAGTAAAATTAGGTCAGTTTGGACAACTTTAGACAATTTTTTATTTTTTCACGTTTACAGACAAATGTTTCTACATAAAAATTTCGCAATTGAGAAAATGTTGAAAAATGAGGGATTTTATTAAAGTTACACTGAAATTCGAAATGATTCAAGCTGTACATACATACATACATCAAAATTTGTAATAAATTAATCATTTGTTTAATATTTGCAATTATTTTATAATCTGCTAAGTAACTATTATTTATTAGTTATTATAGGCCAATGCTAAAACGGTCCGAGACATTAAGTTTTTGAATTAATACCGTAAGGAGTAAAGATATTGAACTTCAATATGAAGAATTAACAAAAAATTATTGTATATATTAAATTTGCTTACCGGCTTAATTATTGTTATTATTTTGTAACAAGAACGGCTCAGGGTTTCATGTGTTTCCTCTTACTTACGTGTTAATACGTTTTTAAAATTCAGTGTAGTTATTGGAAGAAAATAAAAACGAATTATCGTTGTTTACAACATGCTGTGATTTTTAAAACTACTTTGGATCTCGGCATTCATTGATGTGTTGCGAATCGAAAAAGACAGGATTTCCAAATGTATCCAATCTTATACATAGTACGACCGAAAACATTTCAAGTTCTTTTTTAAATACTTTAAGCGTAAATTCATAGAAAATAAATTCTATATGTAGGTATATATAATATATACTTCAAATAGATGAAACATGGTTTGGTTAGGAATAAAAAACATGGCTATACGCAAATGCCAGATAATTCTCTTATTACACACGGATGACCTTGAAATATATCATGAGAGTTCGCCGGTCAAATATTAATTAATTTTATTTATAACTGGTTTGGTCGGTCTGTAGCTCGTGTGTTGATTTTCCTCTCATCTTCGCCAACGAATCTATGATAATTTGTAATTTTATAACCAGATATTTTTATCAAACGGTAATAACGTTTGCTCTGAGGGAGAGTCCTGCTTTTATGTTTGCAAATAGGGTAGTCTAGGCCAGTAGAAACTCTTCGATATGACGCAAGACACATCTGTATACCTACAAGTAGTAGGTACATATATAAGGACAACGTTTATGAAAAAGACAAGAAAAACTAACAAACCGATCTCTCAGCGCTCTGAGTGGAAATGGTTTTGGTTCATGAGCTTTTGGTTGATGGTATAGTTTATAATTAAGTAAGAACCTTTTGGGTCCAAATTGTTGTAAGCGCCAAAAACCGCGTATCTGGCGTCAGTTTGCAGTCATGTTTTGAAATGTCCTTAAGTAGATTAATCAATTCATAATAATGTATTAGGAATGCTTTAAAATAACCTGATATAGGATACGTAAGGTCGGCATCGGACGGATCTATGGTACGGTTATTGCGTGATGCACGATATAGCGACTCCCGCTCACGATGCGGCGATCAAAATATGGGCATTGTCACGTGAATGTTGACTTCGTAGACTCCTCGTTATACCAAACGTGTGTAGAGGCTTTGGCTACAAAGTGGATATAGCTATATGACACGCATGGCCAAAAAAGGATAATGAATTAACACTGGATAAATCAAAACAACATAACTTCCACATTCCGAACAAGAAATAAGTCAAAATCATGGAGATTGGGTCATATTACCTAAAACTAGACAGGTAAGGCCGTTTAAATAATTAAATAAGTAAATAAATTGAAGACAATTCCACATACGGCTGTCTGATCCCAAATTATGCAATTCAATGCCTGTGTTATGGTGACCGGACAGCTGATAAAAATACATGGATAAATACGATACGATAAGTTTATGAGAGATA
>DWGJ01002241.1:0-16424 GCA_018246895.1 Aspitha aspitha aspitha | reverse complement strand
TGTCAATGTCAAACAAAAAGTCCAAAGAAATGTCAAAGAATTATTTTTTATTATGGTCGAATTTCGACCAGCAGGCGGCCACTAGTAAAATATAATTGGACACCACTCAGCTCACCATTAATACGTAGAATGCATCCCACATACATAATCTCAGTTTGTTATCTATCTATATGAAACAAGAACATGACCGACTGAACGAGAGATCAACGCGCTGAAACAATTTCACTAAGAATCCTGAAATTTCGCAGACTGGTTCTTTTTATAGCGTGAGTGAGCAATAAGGAAGGAATTTTGGAAATTCCAATAAAAAAGGGCTAAAATAAGGGTAAAAAGTTACACACGCTGTTGTTTATTAAAAGAGATTATGAATGTGTTTATTGGTTTTTAGTATAACTATCTAGCAGTAAACTACCTAGTAGTAAATAAATTGTTCGAACAGGGCGGTAGTTTTAGAGCAGTAGTGGTACAGTCTATGGGTAGGAGTATATAAATATACACAAATGTAGGTTATAGACATCCATAGACAAACATGAGTCGCTGCGTGGAAACAAATGATATTTCACTAACTCATTAGCCGTGATTCGGTGATGGTAAACAGGGCCATGTTTGCCGAGTCGGGGTCGTGTTCTATTACTGTCCTGGGCAAAGAGTTATGAGCTAGTGTATTTGGTCTGCGTCTTGCTGTATTATAATATGCACGACCATGTGATCGCACATCAGGCAGCGCAACTGACGTTGGCTATGTTAATTGACGTTTGTAGCGCGGGAAAATAAACACCTCTCTGGCAACACTGAGAGAACACGGAGTCCAGTTCGGCGGTCGGCTCGAGTGCGTCGGATGCCAACGAAACTAACAGATTTTTGAGAAATAAAAACCTATGCGTGTTAAACATTTTTATTCTGCCTTTACACAGAACCGATCTACCGATGCAGACTCGATCAGACTAGCTCGTATGCCATCGTTCCCAGCAGTGAAACGTTCTGCGGTCGCGGGAATGTTCCAGTTACTCCATAACCTGTACATTTCGATAACTCCACAACCCTCCTTTCGAGAAAGTTGGAAGTTTTCTCAACAAACAAAAGGCTTACACAATATACGAATAACTTAATTTAATACTCTCTTAATGTGCCTACAGTACAATAATCATTACCGTACATTATGAAGTTATGGCTTAATTAAAATGAACATATTCTAATGCTCATTTGAAGAGTTACGATATTTCGCACACCGCCCTAGGAGGTAGGTAAAAACCTGTAGCTGAACAGAGTGTAGCAAATAAATATATATACATGTCCCTGAGGCAGCCGCTTATGAGTGGCGAGACATAGGAGTAGCTCGTACCTAATTCATAATGTTACAATATTCCTTAACTTTATAATTTCAACGACACGAAACAATCGATTTAGTAGCTCTTTTCATTAACGTTAATATAACTTGAAACATACCCGATATTCGGCTATAAATATAAATTACCTTCTAGTTCTAAATTGATAAATACACACTGATTAGGTGATAAATCTCAATAAACATGATGAACGAGCGACGCTGCCCGTCGGGCTGGGTTAACAGAATTAAAACGTTTCACTTGGATAGTGCCAGAAAATTCAATAACTCAAGGATACCAGACGGTACTCAGTAATAAATTTATTTTTTAAAATAATTTTTAAAATCAGCTTTTAACACATTTGTTGCGTCCATCCGACGTTTGAAATTATGGTCACTTAGTTTTGTATAAGGACGACAATTAATAAACAGTCGTGAACCGCGGCTGCAACCGCGGGTTGCGTCTAGTATTGAATATGTTTTATATCACGCGTGGAATGGAACGTACAATATCACTTTTTGGCGGGAATCCAAACAGTCACTGAAACTTTTAATATCGGAGGTATTTTCTTTTTATACAATAACACATTGCAATGATATATTCCATTTATACAACGGATCTTTTCCAAATACTGTTTTGTTATAGGTACCGTCCTACCTAGCTGATAGCTGAACAAAGAATATACGAGTTTCTCTAGCGAGCATCCACGTAATTAGATTATAACATTGCGAGAACTTCATTGTATTGGATCACATTTTGAAATGAGCAGTAAATATCTAAATTAACCAGATCTATCGTTCTTCAGATATAAAGCTATGAACACAACAATGCTTAATAAAATATATGATTCCATTAATTTCTATTCGGACGCAATAGGGGAAGAATTCGGGAACGCTGTATCGAGGATTTATTAATCTTCAGGGATTCATAAATTTTGCTCGAATATTATATAATTTCTATATTTGTGAAGAAATTCTTATAAGATTTTATCTGTCGCACCTAATTAAGCAGTTGTTTATTATGCACATCTATTCTATTAGAAGCCTAGTCCTCAGCAAATTGTTTGTTAGTTTCTGCTGGTCGCGGCTCTCCTTCCACAATACGCGATTTGTGGAAATTACATCAGTAACGACTGGAATAATAAGGGTTTATCTGAGTTACGTAACGTGTACAATAGTCATAAATAATTATACACCAATAACTTAAAATACGTACACAAATAAAATGGAAAAACATAATGTCCGGCAGTGTTAAAGGTAAAGTTCAAATAAATGTTTATTATTTATTATGTTTCATACATTTAACTTAAGTCTACAGATATAGAGACTCCAGAGACTTAAGTTAAATGACAGCTGACATTAACATTTTTGGCGCCTTTGTTTTGTGTCAACTTTTTATTCCATGTTCATCAAATTAGATCTGGTAACTATACTCTCTAAGGTCGAAACCAATAATGATAGTATTAGATAGTTTAAAACTTCGCAGACGTCCCTTTGTGAGCGTTAAGTTTGTAAAAACTTCTTTATAAGTATAATAAAAGGCATTGTAAACTTATTAATGACAGCAACAAAATTAATGACGATCTAACTTTCAAAATCTATCAATAATACAAGTAAACACACATTACATGTCTATTGAATAAAACATTTCAGTCACGATTTAAAATGTATCACTATCCCCATCTCCAAAGTCGGCAACTCCTGCTGTTGCACGAGTCCATAGGTCACGCCGACCACTTACTATCGGGTGGCCTGTCTGCTTGTTTACTAGGTAAAGTGTGTAAAAAGGTCGCTAATTACATTATAGCGCTACAAATACATAAATAATTAAGTAAAGTTCACATGCCGCGTTATTTTAATTTCACAATGAACTCTTATTCATTTAGGATTTTTTTTATTGTCCAATACGTTTAGCTGACAAAGTAATTTTGCTTCATCAATAACCACCCGCGGCTGTTTTCCCGTGGTCCGAAATTAAAAACACCCGTTTATGATTCTAGGGTCGATTGCCTATTAAATTCCATTTAACCAAGAAAATTTAAATGAACGTTATAATACAGTTAAAGCGCCATCTATCTGACAAACAAAGAACTAAAGACTGTAATTCTCAAATCATATAGACTTCATCAGAAGTGAAGATAGCGCTATCTAGCATTTTAAGAAATAACCACATTTAAACTAAGCGCCTACTTATCTATGACCATCTTCCAAAAAGTTACAATAAAATTAGGTTTTAAATAAAAAATTAGAAAACAAAATAAGAAAATAAAACAAGCAAACAATTGCTGATACATACATTGAATTCTCTTCCATGTAATTTATAAGAATACTGTAAACCAGCGTCTTCAATCATCTTGTATGCACTGCTAGTACTTCACATGTACTAAACATACTATATACCTAAGTATCAAAATTTTCCCTTTTATTATTTAATGAAACTAACTATAGTTACAGGTACAGTAGACTAAACGAATCCAAGGAAAAAATTGTAAATAACAGAATCATTACATTCATAGTTTTTGAATTGATTCCTATTATCATTATTAGAGTAGTGAACAGCTGTATTACCTGTATGATAGGACAAGGAGCAGTGATAGTTGTTTACATACAAGAAGCAGTTTACCGTAAGCCTGTTGCCCGAGGGGTCTGTGATTCAAAGCTCGACACAAACATTGATAGCACACAAATTTTATATTTAAATATCACTTGCTATATAAGATTTAAACTAACACTATGGATTATTGAAAAAACTTGAGTCTGAAATAAAGATTATTATTATATTATGGGGAGGATCTATCTTATGAAACAGCCACACCTATGGTTCTACATTGTCTCCGAGTCTACCAAGGAGCACTTCTCATGTCTTTTCTCTGTTTTCTACTTCTTTTCTTTTACTTAAGAAAAAAAACAGTAACTTGGGTTCTGGATTATTAGGAACTTATCACAATTGTTTTATCCATTGTTAACTTGTACTAGATTTGAATTTGAGAACTGTCTTTTTATTGCATTACATTTTCACTAAATGTGAGATTATCATTATAATTCCAATGTGTGACCAGCCTCTCGGTCTTGTGATTGGGAACCTTGAATACTATCCCACAGCTCATGGTTTGATTCACACCCATAACACACTTGTACGATGAGCACATTTAAATTTGGTTATTTTGCATCGGTGTGTAATGACTGCCTATCCAAGTATTACATAGGATATTTATGTGTATGGTTATCAGCCGCCCGGTTGAGCTGAACCACAATTTCTTGAATACACTGCTGCTGCCCCTGCCATTACCCAATCACTGCATGTGGCAAATCTGGAAGTATAATCATTAAGTTGCCTGCACCTCTTACATGAACCCAGCCCCCAGATAAAGTTAGTATTATAATCCTCAACAATGTATATTTTTGGGTTCATTTTTTAACCTATTGATAACATTCATCCTATCTGGCTTGTCCACTTAATTGATCAGTAAACTTAAGTACATTGTTTCAACATGTGAAAGATTGTTGTAGTTAATATTAAACTAAATTGAGTTTTAACTTTCTCTACTTCCGGAGAAATACTAGGTATTACAAAACATAAATTACAGAGTACTTTATATAATTTGATATAAATACTTGATGTTTTCATTATTTGTAGACATACAGTGTTCTTTCCTAAAATTGTTATTTGATCAGCAACTCAAGGAATTTAATCTGGGTAACCTAGAATGCTTATTTTTTCACCAAATTAGACCAGAAATGACACTGTTGTTATTGTCGGCGATATTAAGAAAAACAAATAGGGAGTTATGTATTTTTAGTTTTAGAGTTATACTTACCTTTTAAAACTTCATACGTAAACGAAAACGTAACCTTAATTAAATTGACCTACATCCCGAATTACAGATATAAAATAATCGAACGAATCAGCATAGTACCTCGGATTATAGATAATATATTGTAACATAATAGCTACTTAGCTAGTAATACTATGTACATTTATTTAGGTTATTGTAAGTAAATAATTTTATATAAGAATAACAATAATTAATTTATATGAAGAGTAAACGAATTTTTTTATGAAGGCCCTATTTTCTGTTATGCCTAATTGAATATTGAGATAAATATAAATATTTGATGATGTACAGTATGAATGTATATAGTAAATAAAATTTTACATAATTTTTTTATGATATTTGTTTATATTTTCTTCCTATTTATTTATTACATGAGTACAATTAAACACATTCTTTTTTTAACAAATACTAGATCCTTTTCAATACTGAAGTATAGGACGCTTATACCAAAAACCTTCACTGGGGCCATCTTGTGTTCTAACGTATGCAAAATGTTACAAATATATTTTGTAAAGTCAGTTTAATTCTAATTGGAGTTCTAGTATTCCACCGCGCATAAAGTGCGTAGATGTCTAAGAATCTGCAGCAAAAAAATTAAGACATAAGTAACTAAATAGTAATTTGTTGTCTATGGTATTAACACAAATATAAAAATAAATGTTCACATCAGATAATTGATTGAGTCAATAAAATCTTAATTAGACAGAAAAGAAAATATTTAGATAAATACGGTCAGTTTCAAAATTTTATTATTTATTTTAATGATACTTCTTTTGTTACATCCCGCCTTTAAGAACGAGAGGTACCAATATTACAACTGAGAAACTATAAACAATTTCAATACAGATTATATAGTATTGCAATAATAATTTTTAAACCAAAATGAATTGGTCGTTTTAATAGAAAAAGATAAGCAAATGATATTTATAGGTTGAATAATTAAGTTTTAAAAAAAAAACTTTAATAATTTATTGCCAAAAAGTATTAAGCAAAACATGGATATTAGTAGGTATACCTAGCTTTGTATTAAATATTAAACTCTTATTTAAATATTAAAGTTTTGTAGAGTAGAAATTAATTCTTACAAAGAAAATGGAATCACAGTGTGAACGATATATTTTACTTTCTTAACTATTTTGAATCTGGCAGGTAAATATTTAAAACTAAAATCAAGCATAGACAATTTCTTGACGTCCGACGCCGCTCTTTCTCTTTTTGTTAGGTTGCCATTGCTGTTGCTAACGCCATTTTTGTTATACGCTATAAGCTGAGTAAGGTGATTTTTTTTTACTCATAGGAGTGTTGTATAAGTGCGAAAGAGACGGTACATTCAGATTGATATATGAAGCTTCAACTAACCTGAATATTTTCTTCAAAGCTTATTTACGACGTTTCTCATTGTCTATGCTATAGATACGCATCCCGAGCGATACATACGGTGTAAAGCTTTTAGTGACAAATGTATAGTAAAAATGAAGGAAAACGCTGTACTTAAGTGGCAAAAAGTATACAATCCTAGCGGTCCTCAACCACGACCCCGCCATGGCCATCGTGCGGTCGCCATCAAAGATTTGATGATAGTTTTCGGCGGCGGAAATGAAGGGATAGTTCATGAGCTTCACGTCTTCAATACGACCACAAACCAATGGTTTGTCCCCGTCACCAAAGGCGAGGTACCTCCAGGATGCGCTGCATATGGGTTCGTGGTCGACGGCACACGTCTTCTGGTTTTTGGCGGCATGGTGGAGTACGGCAAGTATTCTAACGATCTTTACGAGCTGCAAGCCTCCCGTTGGGAATGGAAGCGCCTGAAGCCTCTACCGCCTAAACAGGGCCTCCCGCCATGTCCACGACTCGGACACAGCTTCACTCTTCTGCACGGCAAGGTTTACCTGTTTGGCGGTTTAGCAAATGAAAGCGATGATCCCAAAAATAATATACCTAGATATCTCAATGACTTGTACACTCTCGAGTTGTATCCGAATTCTTCAATGACAGTATGGGATATGCCGCTGACCTACGGCCAGTCGCCGCCGCCCCGCGAATCGCACAGCGGGGTTGCATTTACAGACAAAAATTCAGGAAAATCATCGCTCATCATTTATGGAGGTATGAGTGGTTCGAGACTGGGAGACCTGTGGGTGTTAGACGTAGACAGCATGTCGTGGTCGCGGCCCGAGCTGGGCGGGCCTGCGCCCTTGCCGAGGTCGCTGCACACCGCCACGGTCATCGGCCACCACATGTATGTGTACGGAGGATGGGTGCCGCTCGTCCCGGATGAAACTAAACTTGCCACTCATGAAAAGGAATGGAAATGCACCAACACACTGGCGTCTCTAAATTTAGATTCCATGACATGGGATAACATTGCTCTAGATAAATTTGAAGAATGTGTTCCCAGGGCACGAGCCGGTCACAGTGCAGTTGCTATCCAGACAAGATTATACATTTGGTCCGGCAGAGATGGTTATAAAAAGACATGGAACAATCAAATTTGCTGCAAGGACTTATGGTATCTAGAAGTAGGTGTGCCACCGCAGGCCGGTCGAGTGGCACTCGTTCGAGCGGGGACCACTTCCTTAGAGCTATGCTGGCCTGCCATGAATACTGTCACCACATATTTACTGCAAGTTCAGAAATGTGGCAAAGTTACTCCGGCTAGATTCCCAACAGCTATAGAACCCATTATTGCCCCTCCTCCAGCTTCACCAGTGGCCACAACCACGGATGCCGCTAAAGCCTTCGGTCTCACTTCACCGATTGCCACCGGTTTATCACCAAGTACAGATATGCCTCTTCGATCAATCTCGGCTGCCTCCCCCGCCCCACAACCCATTGTTGCAACACCACAAAAAATGGTTCAAAGTGCAATAAAGGTACCCGCTCAAGCGGCAGTCAAAATTTCATCAAACACTCCAACAATGAAACAAACATACCAGGCTAAAACCGTAGTCAAATCCCCCGCGGCTGGCACTTCTCAGCAGATCAAGGTCGCAGCCGTCACCCCGCAGGGCATCACCAGGATCGTAAGCGGCGTGTCCACACCGGGCACAGTGCGCGTGTCTACCGCACAGTCGAATGCTCAAATTGTATTAGGGACCACCTCGGGCAGCGCCGGCACTCCTCGCTTCCTTCAAGTCAAAACTGGGTCGAGCGGAGCGATGCCAGTGAAGCTCGGCGCCGGCAACGTGCCCGTCAAGATCGCCGGCAACACGGTCCCGCTCAAGATAGGAGCCGCAAACATACAGGGTAAGATCGCGACCAATAGCCTTCAGAAAGTAGGCACCACGAACGTTCCACTGAAGCTGGGCACAGGCAATGTCAAGATCGGTACCAGCAACGTTCTGGTCAAGACGGCCAGCGGAGTACCCATTCAAGCCGGAATAGCGAACTTACAAACGAAAGCCGGAGTGCCAGTGAAACTGGGCGCAGGCAATATACCCGTCATCGGAAGCAGCGGGGGCACAATCCAGATCGCGAGCGGCGCATTAGCGGGACAGCAAGTGAAAACGCCGGTGTATAAAATCGTCACGGCCAAGTCTAGCGAGCAGGTGAGCGCGACGACCGCCGGCGCGGCGAGCGGCGCGACCGTGCTCAGGCAGGCCGGCGGCAATGCCGGCATCCCCGTGATCATTAAAAAGACGCCGGGATCCGGCGCGCAATCCGGCAACACGCAACAGTTCGTGACGCTGGTGAAAACGTCCACCGGCATGACGGTGGCGACGGTCCACAAGATGACCATGGTCCAGAACCGCCCGGGGACGCCGGTGAGCGCCCCGCAGGGGCAGGGCCTCGCGCCCGGCGCAACCATCGTGAAGCTGGTCTCGGCTAACACGGTGGGCGGCAACAAGATCATCACGCTGCCGTCCAACATGCTGCAGCTGGGCAAGGCGGGCGTGGGCGGCAAGCAGACCATCGTGATCACCAAGTCGGCGGGGCAGGCGGGCCAGCCGGGCCAGTCGCAGTGAGGTCCGCGGCGCGCCCCGCATTCAACTGTCCAGTGATCCCCGAGCGGGGGCGCGGCTGGCGCGGGCGTGGCCCTACGTGGCCGTACGTGGCGTGTGAGGCGGGATGTGAACGTGTGACATCTGTGCTGGTTTTTCTACATTGTAAATTATACCACGTAATGCAATTGTGAGTGGAACTATATATTTTAAATCATATGAGGTTCTTGTATGTTATATGGGTCTGTGTAGAGAGTGTCCTCAAAGAGTTTTTACTAAAATATTTTATTTACTCCTATTATTTTGAATAATGTCTGATTTTACTATGAAACCTAAGTGATGATCTGTATTGCTCTGTACTAGTGTAGTATACCTTGTTTGTGGAATGCATTATCACAAGTGAATTGTTGATAGCATTTGTGACCCTATTTTGATCAACTCACACAAAAGTGCCTGCGGTGCATTCCTGCATTGCATTAAGATTGAAGGGTATGGAGACAACAAATGTTTAATATAAAAAGTAATAATACATAATCATATTTGTAACATTTTTATTAAATATTAGGTTTATAATTTTATGCCTTAGTAGATTTATTTGAGAATTAGGATATTTTTATAGCCAGCTGTAACAATTAGAACAGTTATTTGTTATAGGCACTATGGTCACCAAATAATACTGCTAATGATGACCTTAAATTGTGCAAAATGTACTGGTTACGAGTAAACAATAAACAGTCGACTTCAGCTAGTATCTGGAGTTGTATTGTCTTCCGGTTTGGATCTACTCGGAGAGCGGTCTTCACTTGTATATTTTTGTCGCATAAGGAGCAAGTCTTCGGACAGATGATTGGGATCCGTGCACCGGATGTATGATAGTAATATATATGATGATTCCTTGATTCTATTGACCGTTAGAAGTGTTGATGAGCCCGGGCCCGGTCACCAAGTGCGGCGGCCCGGCGGCGGCCATGGAAAACGAGGTTTTGTAGCTTTAGTTTTATCACATTTGATAGATATGCACTATTTAAGTTCCATGTGACAAGCCATTGTTGTTGTTGTGTTTGTGGATGTGGTGCTATTGAGATCAGTGGTATGTCTCCCGTCTCCGACCACTTCCGGGCGCGCCGCCTACCCGACGCTATTTCCAGAATATGGACACCCCACTGGTCTGAATACGTGTTACGTAAGGATTAACCTGTATTTGTCCGGGACCCGACTACGAAGGACGCAAAAGCCGACCGCTACTGCTGTTATTAATGATGACACAAAAACATTAACATTTTCAATGTATCGCATTTGGAGACGATTAATTCCGTATCTTTTGGACAACACTCGTCGGCGTGCAGGGCGAAGCCCACTTTTGACTTCGTCGTAGTCGAGTGCACGCCTATAAATAGGTCGGAGCGGTGAGCAGTGTCGTGCCTGGAAGAGAGGAGTGTATTCTAAACTTCGTATGTAAGATACTCTGAACGACGTCGCCTACGTTTTATTGATATCGTATATCGATAACATTGTTATTTAAGAAATAATTGACATAATATCAAAAATGCGGAATGTTCTCCCCGGTGCAGCTCGGTGCGCGGTCGGTGGGTGCAGGTGCGGGCGCGCCGCCGACGAGCGGGACGGCGATATCGCGGAGTATTTCGCATTTTCCTCGGCGTAGAATAAGATTTTAGGTGTACGTAAAATAGATCATCTTTGCTAAGTTAAGTGAGGTATGGAATGTAAATATCATTAAGTAGATAAATTTAATGTTATAGTTTGTTCATACTATGTTCATTTGCTTGAATAAACGATTTGGATAAGTGCGTATTTTATTTGATGACGCCACGCGTTTCGCAATATCGAATTAAGTAAGGTCTTAGCTTTTTTCACCGATTGCGACACCTCGTCACGCTCCGACAGTAGGTACTGCAATAACACTGTTTATTTATTTTTTCCTGCACACAGACATCTGTACAGTCAATATTTTATTTGAGATCATTTAACTTTCACATACCTAGGCATTTAAATTCATATTAGTGTTAGTAAAACAGGTTTTGGTATGTGTCCAAGCTAAATCAATAATATGACAACATTAAATTTGCGCTTTAAATAGGTACCCATACACGTAGTAATGCAGTAGTCTAGAGCACGGGGTCTCAACCTGTACTCAAAATTAAACCTATATACACAAGATTCATTATTTAAAGGAACACATTTTAAAGCAGTTATTATATTATATCGCTGCTTTTCATGAATACTCACACAACTCAAAATTCTCATTTTACAGGGTAGCTATTTTAAAATTAAACAAAATCAAACAATATTGTAAAAAATAACCAATCACAAAACATTTTTGCGCGACATTATGCCGCTTTTCCTTTTTTGAATGTGAGTCTTACTGAGTATAAAATAAGCAATATTTTGGATTATTTGTGTTATAAACTGGTATTTTCTTAATTTTGAGTTGTGTGAGTATTCATGAAGCAGCGATATGATATTACCATGTTCATTACATGGAAAAATAAAGTAGTAAATTGCTTAAAACACGAATATAATTTTTTAGTGAAGGTCTTTTTTCACTAGCCTTTTGGGTTTTTGCTTGAGTCGCGAGTCACTACATGAAAAAGATTGAGAAAAAGCTTCTAGTCATTCAAAATAGTGTAAACTCGCGTTTGGCTACCACCGCAATTGACGATAGACGATAGGTGTCTCGTCTTGAACTATTGAAAGGCACTCTTTAGTCATTTATACCAGAAATGATGTGTCTACCTGAGTGATGGAATGAAGCCAATTTCATTGATTAATAATGCTTTACAATAACGTAATTTTAACTTAAATTAAATTCACAGTTTTGTATGAATTAACGATAAATTACTTTCAAATGCATTAAAGCCATTGATACCTATGTAGAGTGCAGGTACGACACGACAGAGGTCGTACAAACAACGCGAACACCAGGTATTTTACGACATTTAGGGACACATCGCCAACTTATGCAATTATTTTAAAACTAAATGAAACTTGTGTCAAAATTTAGCAATGTTTTGTTATTTAATAAAGGTTCTGCATGCTAAACTGTCTTGGTCAAGTGTCTAGAGACCCAGACTCCCAAATCGAAGATCGAAATCGAGTTCGATTCCCACATGAAACAGACATTTGCGCTATGAGCAAATTTGATATTTTGTGTTTGGGTGTTACATAAATATTGAAATAATACTTGTGCAGTATCGATATATCATGTATCTTTATCAACCGTGTGCGGTTACCGTAACTCAGTATTTCAATACTTAAATTTGATTCAGATAGTCGTGTGGGGAATTAGCACAATTGTTATTTTTGCTATTAAATAAGTAACGTTTAGATGTTACAACAATAACCAATGCAAAATAAAGATATAAGTAGTAGGACTTGTTATAAAATTATATTAAACATTCAAAAGTTGTTTGATTTTTGGTGCCTACGGTAACTACATTGTAGCCTCAGACCTAATTATCTATCTACACACTTGTGGTCGGCCATCGATATTTTTTATATATGTATATCGTTTGTACAACCACAACACTGGTTTTATATAGCCATTGCTGTCCCTTAACGTTGATAAGGTAACAATAAAAATGAATAATAACACAGTATTTGTTATCAAACATGATATTGATCCATATATGTTTTGTAAAGTAAGATTGCAATTGCAATGGATTAAATTTGAAACTAAGCTACACTAAACAACTTTTATGGAAACACTGCTATCTATACATTGTCTTGGGGATCTAAAACTTTTACCAATCTGTTTCGACATTGTCTAGATGGCGCTACTGATTTGACCTTTTTAGTTAGTTATTTGATTATTTTATTATGGAATGACCTATTTATATTAATGTAAGTATTAAGTAATTATATATATGTATATATGATTAAGTAACTAATGAACTAAGATTACTTTGCTGTATTAATAAATTATTTTCTTGTACTAGCGCCACCTCTCGGGGATGCTACACACGAATTACCACTAATATGATGTAAGTTGAAATCCAATATAAATAGTATAATGAAGATGTCACTGGTATGAATTTTGATAAAAAGGGAATTTTAGAAAATAAATGTCGGAGCGTCTCAAATTCGAAAATTATTCGGACGTATGATGTGTATTAATAAAGAAAAGTTGTTTGAACAGTGGACGGAAGATTTAGATTTTGTCCTTATTAATTGCTTTTCCGTTTTTATCTTCCAGTGGCTCTAACAATACAAATAACTGTACAACGTTGCATTTTGCTTGCAGAAATTTAATTCAGGCATTTATCTAAGTAAAATAATATATTCTAGGCAAACCGTAACATTCGCCTTCATTATGCCTGAGCACGCTGCAAAGAGCGCGATGTGCACTAATGGCGGGCCGCTCTTCTTGCACCTACTTAGTTACCAAGAGTTATTTTTCGGTTAAGTAAATAGTCTTGCTTTCATCGAAAACCTAATTAAACAATAAAAATATCTAATTAGTACGAAAACACTTGCGTAATCCTTAAGAACTATAGTGCTAGTGGTTCATACAAACACATCAGTAAGTATAATGTTTGGAAAGTAATATTTTTTACATTAATAATCAAAAGATTAGGTACATTTCGAAACTTTTTTCGGGTCATTTTTAGGGAGGTTAAAAAAGCAACATAAGACATGTTTCAGTGTATTTGGACAAAACACATTACAAATAATATGATTAAGTGTAAAAATAGTACAAAAAGATTTAAAAACCAACATGTTACATAAACCATTCAAATTAGCGCGACTTTAGTTGAAGGTATACATAGAAATAATAGGTATTGCGCGTAGAAAATTACCTCTATAATGTCTTATATACCTATATAACAATCCCCAGTCGATTATTGTATGTGTGTTGGACTCCAACTCTACTGAGCCTATCTTCATGCAAATTTGCACATTACGTGTATTTTCCTTTGGCTTCAGAGATAAAAAAGTTGTTATTTGGATGGGAAATCTTAATTTTTTATTGTGAATAAAATTTAATGTTCTTTATACTAAAAAGGTTTTAATTATTTAAATAGCGAAAGGGGTGGCCCTGTAAGGCTAGGGTAAGTTTTTATAAATAAATAAGTTCCATAAGTTACTAATAGATGGCGGTGTAAGTTAGCATGTCGTCAGTTATTGGAAGATGACACCATATTAGGAGCTGAGACGAATTGAAGACGGGTGAGTTCCACGATGAATAAGTAATACTACAATTGTTACTTTTACTATTAAAAAGTAAAAGGCTGATTTACCTAAAAATTACAACGTATGTACATATGTTCGCTTTGAATATTATCCTATAACAAATATCTAATCCAATCCAAACTAAAATTCGTACTATATTTTGTTTGTAAGCAAATCTTCAGTGGAGTTTATGCACTGTTCATGTTCATGTGTAATTTAATCTTAATACATCGCTTAGGTAGCTCTTGACACTTCTCAGTCTTGGCTTCTGTCCACACTGTCGGACACGAGAGGGCCGAGAGGATTGCAATTCGTCGGTGCGGTTGTGTTTTAGGGTCTAGCACACTATGTCGAAGGTACGCGGCTGATTTTACGTTCCGACGTATTCGGCTGATATGACACACCATAAGTGCCGAATAATATTTGTGTGCTCTATGGAAAAGTTGCCGCTGAACTCCCGCCCGATCGAAGTTTAGCTGTACACTATAACCCAACGTAATTTCGGTATAGTGTGTCGTCAGTAATCGTCAGTAGTCGTCAGCATTGCGGGCGTAATCATGTCGGACTTTCGGCGTAGTGTGTTTAGACACTTCTAGCTCTCGTAAAAAATTGTCTTTGGTGTGATTATAACTTTTTGTTCGGTGCAGAGCTGGCGGGCGCGGCGGCTGTCAGCCCAGCAGGCCGCACGTCACCACGTTGATGCAGCTCCTGCTGTACTTCCCTTCCGGAGGCGCCGCGACAACGCCCTGCTTCTTTTTCTTCTTTCCATTGGCATCGTATTTCTTCTCTTCCTGTAATACAATATATAGTAACGTTAATCACTTTGTAAGTTCCCATATTTTCGGGGAAGTACCTGCACCTGCCCCTAACTATTAACTGATAATAAATGACATTATGTAGGTAATATTGACGGCTGTAAGTGTACCCCGTTGCACCCCTCTGTACTGTCTAATCTTTCCTAATTTTGTCTGCAAATGATGAAGATGACCTATATAATATTATCCGGAATCAGATCTTCCGATGGTTACTGTGAATTATTATCCAAGGACATTATTCATAATTAAATTACTGTCATTAACTATTGGTTTTAATATATTTTTATTGCATACCTCTCTACGAGTCTACAAGTATAGGTTAATAAAACCGGTTCAACGAACGGCCCGTTCTAGAACGTTCGAGCGCGCCGCTGCCTGTCGATACACGGATTGTATTTTCGCAATGATTTCTCGCCGCGGCGGCAGCGCCATAACCGGCTGTCGTTTGCTTAATGGATGCCAAACGCGTTCCATTTAATAAGAGCTTTATGCCGACTGTTTAATCTGCAGTTTATTCCGCTTTCGCAGATGGCGTCTTAGTAAATGGCCGGAAGCGCTTCACACGGGCCGCGGCTGCCGCTCGCTGCCGACGACTGCGACTAGCGACATCTAGTATCGTTAGCGAAGCATTTTCATTTGACTTATTTGTTATCGCAGACGAAATCTATCGTAGAGTTTGCGATACCTCGCTATTGATAGTTAAATTTCATCAAGGGGGTTGTGACGTTAAAACCTAACTAAACTAATCTAACATATTTCGTAAGTATTTACCTTTTCGTGAATATTAATCTACATTTATTCTATTCATTATGACCAGATTCTTAACGGTAAGTCAGACAGGCAGAAACTACCGAATAACTTATATGTGTATCCACTTATTTCTGTACACTTACTGTTCTCTTCATACAAAAGTAGTGAAATAGTGATAACGTTGGGTTTCTTCTGTTGGTAATATAATATCTACAATTTTCTAGCAGACCAATCTATACTATTAGGTATACCACACTTACTATCTATACTTATATACTAATATTATAAAGCTGAAGAGTTTGTTTGGTTGAACGCGCTAATCTCAAGAACTACTGGTTCCAATTGAAAAATTATTTTTGTGTTGAATAGTCCATTTATTGAAGAAGGCTATAGGATATAAAACATCACGCCATAAAAAATAGGAGTGGAGCAGCAATGACAAATGTAGCAACGCGTGCGAAGCTGCGGACACAGCTAGTCTATACTAATATTACATACTAGCTGTTGCCGCGGCTTCGCCCGCCTTGAAATCAATGTGTCACCAAGTTTTTCCCGGGTAAATGCT
>DWGJ01002240.1:0-16425 GCA_018246895.1 Aspitha aspitha aspitha | reverse complement strand
GGAAGTTATGCGCGTACAAACATTTCGGTGATCATTTTTGTACATATATGTACCTACATACATAGATTGGACATAAACCTCCGTTTTCCAGTGCAGTGGTTCCTCGTTCTTTTCGCTTATTTAACGTAAATTTCCAAATACGTCCAAACATTAATGAACTATTTTAGTGTTAACGAAGATTTAATGTATTCCAAAACGTTTGGCTCGAAGTGGAATATCACGGAGTTATCTGAGATAAGATTTAATCCCGTGCGTGTGGCGTATTAATCGATGGACGTCGTTATTCTTGCGATCTTTTGTGTTCAATACTAATGCTTTAGTATCGTTTTGTTTTATTTCGCGAGATAAAATCGCGAGATAAATATCGATTTAGTAAGAATCGTGGGACTTCTTAAATTAATTCCCACCGTTTTAATCGTACTAAAATCATTATATTTTTAGGACAAATAAAGCAAATATCATTTAAAGAAACTCAATTCACATATTTGAAAAGTTAAACGATTTCCAACCAAACCAAAATTTGCGTAATAAGCATAAATATTATTTCTTAGTCTGCGTATAAAATTATGTATAACCTAAACTAGACTATGTATACATGTAGCGTTCTCCTTAATATAGCACAGGCTCTGTCTAATTTGGGAACAGATGACCGTGAACGACGCTGTCCCAAAATATTATTATTGTTATTGTGAGCGCATTAAAAAAACTATTTCATAATAAACGCTACAGCACGCCCGTCGACGTTTGAGAATAATTTCGTCCGTCCGTCAGCTGGAACGGAAAAAAACGAATAACTGACAGTAACGCGCGATAAAACCAAAATTAACACTCGTAGCCTGTCCGGCCCTTAAATACCATTGTTTTTGACGTCTATATTATTGTGAGTTCATAATTCATGGTGTACATTAATGAAATTTAATACTATACAACATGACAGTTCAGTTTTAAATATCATACGTGCGTTAATTAGCTTTACAGATAAATATTATTGGAAATTAACGCCAAGCTTCTGGATTGTGCGAATTCTTTTTACGAGTATTTCTCGTGAATTTTATTTATCAATTTGGTTGCATCTTACGTTTCAAAAATGGCTTCTGCAATAAGATACGCTTTCATAAGCTGTTGTTTCAGGTCAATTAACAGTTACTTATTTAAATACATGTGTATATAATTTGTTTTAAAGAAAACAAAATTCAATTTTTTCCACCCCTCTATTTTCATTATTGATTTGTATATCTACAATGTCGCGTAATAACTTAATTCTGAACGGTGCTTTTACTGAACTTACACAATTATATAAATAAAAATCGTGGCGCGAGTGGCGTTCTATCAAAATAACAAGGTGTTGAGATGAGACCTTTAATAGTTCGCTAAGCGCCGCAACGCCGGCATAATGAGCGCGGCAGTAACAATAACAGTGAAAAATAATAAGCCGATAAGGCCAGTGTGACCAGTGGCGTGCGCGAATTGCCGGAATTCAGGGATAACTGCCGAGAAATATTTGTATTTTAATTTTTTTTTCGTTAACTCTTTCACAGATAAGAATAATATTTAAGGCGGAAATTCTAATAACTCTATTTCGTCACTGAAATATGTTTTATCATTTGTTCTGGAATATGTTTGTTTGAAACCGATTTACTACAAAACCTCAATAAGATTATCCTGCAGCCAACACAGTGTTCTAATAAAACGTAGGTGAATCAAAATGTAGGTATACTTACAGCGGAATAAAAGTTACATAGTAATATAATATTTGTATAAATTCGTTTATGGCTACCATAAGGGACAAATAAGACGCGCAGATCAACAAATTTGTAAACGAAATATAGTGAGAATAATAAATTTCATACATATGTACATGCAAATACCTGTTTACTTCACAATATAATGTATCCACTGGTAGAGTATAAATATTTCTACATATTTAGTATTTATGGCAGCTTTATATGGAGCGTTAGGTTTTATTTATTGTCTGTGACATTTCCCTTCTTTTCAAGCAGCTTTGTAGTTAACAAAATGATTAATTGCTAATAGAAATATCGCATGAATATTATTTATGGTGTGATATTTATTAACAGCTTTTCAAAAGCCACTTTCATTCATTACACTGTCTACTTCGCTAAATGTTATGTGACTTTAAGTACATCATATGTAATTCGTTTTGTGAGGTCATCTTAGTACCAGAAATATAACGCAAAGAATATATATATCGAATGAAATACAAAATGGAATTGCTAAAGTTACTAAATATGTATATTATGGAATTGTGTATAAACACAAATGCAAGTTTATTATTGACAATGAAAAGTCGTCTAAAAACTTGTAGTTATGTTGTAGTTTTTGAAATGCATGTAGTTTTTGAATTGAATTTACACGAACACTCCAGTTCCGAAGATGCTCTTAGAGCACCCTTGTGACTGCTACTTGTTCGTTTGCTACTCCCTACATGTAAAAAACTGCCTACAAAATCTCTTAAATTTGCCCAATTTTAAAAACAATAAATACCTATCTAAAGAATAAAGGAACTTTGAAACGTCTTTATTTGCGTACATTAATTGTGACTCTTTCAACTTCAAAAACATTGAGAATGTAACGTCCGTGTGTAAAATTGTGCAAGATTAATAGCGGTGTTCAGGTAAAGGAATAAATTCATTTACTAACAATTTTCTCATCGGTCCGGCAACGGGAACAAATGTCTGGGCGTTGAGCGATGCCCGATACCGCGCTCACCCGCGAACTGGATTAATATTGCCGGCGATACTTCCATATTAATAACCATTGACTTCTCACGAACTGCACCAGTAACCATTACGATGGGCGAAACTAGCGGGACTTTGAAAAGAAAACGATCATAATAACTAATGGAAATTATCGTTTTCCCGCGTTTAATATACAGATCAGCAGCGTTATTATTTCCGCTGTTGCTTTTCCATTTCTCATATTAAACAGTCCGGCAGTGCCACTAGTGCTCAAAGGTATATCGAACTGTTTACGAGACAAGTTTATAAAAAATTCAGTACATAGATAGTAATATCGTCCTATTTAAGGTTCGTATGTATCTACGGATTTTTACCATTAAACATGATACTGTCATATATTTTCTATTTCATTGCTATATTTTACCTGCTCTAAGCTAAGTAATAGTAAATATTTTAGAAAACAATCAATAACATCGCGTTGCTACGTATTGATCTAATCTAGGAGGAGGAGGATCTAAAATTAATATAAATTGTCAATTTCTTTACGTGCGATATCTCAATCCCGTAACATAATTCGAATCGGGTCCCAATAAATCCGCTTATGCCCGGGGGTGTTTATCCGACCGATACACTTGCGTAATTTATAACAAGCAATAACAATGTGTGCAGTATCTGTGGGGTAATTTCTCAAATACACACCTCGCCCGTAGCGGCGGCTATCTTACGAATTAAATAGCCGCTCCGCTCGGCCGTCCAGCGGGTAATGCAGGGCGCCCATAATAACGTTTACATCAGGATATATACAATAATTACTACAACACAAAAGCACTGATACCTTTATTGGTTTGGATCAGTTAGAAAAAAGTACGATAAGAAAAATCCGTATATCCGCAGACAAATATGAAAATAATAGTGAAATAAAATTAAAAACGATACAAAAAAAGAAAAATAAAACAATTATAACAAATGTGTTGATAAAAACAAATAGTGGTTTGATTTAGTCACCCATTTCGGCGGTCTGAGTCCAATTTCTGTCGCGCAAATCTGACGTTAGAAACTTAGGTGCCTTTTTAAGTTAAGTGTTGAATGAAAATACCATAATATCGGTTATTAAAATTTCGTTAATGATCTGTTACTTTCCAAAAGTGATATTCTGCGTTATTAAATAATAACTATCACTTGATAATAAATGAACTGTTCTAGGTGCAGCGATTGCGATTGTGCGGTGATCTCTGGGTCAATTAGTCACTTAGTCACCTTCCTGTTTTGTTAACATAGATTTGCCTCACGTATATCTTCGGATAATCCGACTAGTTTCGAGCCTATCCGACGTTTTGTGATATAGTCTTGGTCATCCTACCAGTCCTGTCGGAACAATCGCAGTAGGTGCTGCTAAACCCTTATTAAATGATGAAGCATCGCAAAAATTGTATTGAGGCATTGTATGTAGAGGTGTATAAATGGATATTGTTCGAAACAATTATGCAATGAATAATGGATTTTACACGATTTTGGTTACGAAGGAGCGCTAGTTTGTACGCGGAAATTATTTATAATATTAAGTCGATATAACAATTTTATTTCTATATAATCTGTTAATAGGAATAAAAATGATAGATATCTAATCATCGCCATTTAAAAAAAATATGCTAAAATATAGTGCACACATTTTTTGCATCTACCCTCTGCGTGTACATGACGTCATTAGCATTATTTATGTATATTGTAATGTTTTACACGTACCAGGCTGAGAAAAAAAAATTTAAATGTCCTTAGGCATTCGGTCGGAAGAGAATCCCGATAAAGACCGTCAGTATGACAAGATGACTAATCGTGACCAATGCTTAATTAGTCATATACAGATGTTTATGCTGATAAAAAACCTTGAAAAACTGCATTACATTCAATTGAGTATTTATCCGGTGATTCTAAAGTCGTTACGGATATAACATTACTGTGCCATATTATTGCTTTACGTTGATGATGTTTCCCAAATGGCTGCGCGAAATCGGCGTATAAGTGATTTAATAACGGTCCAAATCAATTTCGAGGGTCTGGGAATTTAATTAACAGTTCACAGGAGAACAAATGTCAAAACGGCTTCATTAAAAAAAAGATAGATATTAAGACGGCCCGCTCTATACCTGCGAGGCGAAGGACTCACCTTGTGGCAAATTGAAATGAACGCGCTTGCTCTCGAACGTAATAATAAATTCTCAAATAATAATAATTCATAAATAATAATCGTGGTGGAACCAAAATAAGAATATTCACGTCGAAATAATAAAGGATTCGCTGCGACCGCGGACTACACGGGCCGCTTTGATAAGTGGGGGGCGGGAAGCGGCCGTACCTTTCCAGGCCGCATTAGAATATCAATGGAGGCAATTAGTATAGATATTTTCTATTTTATTTACGACCTTCCGTGCAAGTAACCGGGCACTTAGACACCTATTAAGTTGTAAGCTTTTCATCGTAGCGCAATAAATATGTTTATTGCAAAGATAACACCCTATTATTTTTAGAATAGTGAACTCTATTACATCTGAATAAACTAATAAATAATTCGTATTACGTAATGCCGTGATTTCAGTGACTTGGCAACACCGTACATAAAGGCATTTTAGATTAAATGACATAAATTAGTTACTAGTACTTTCTAACATGGATTTTGAAAGGTACTTTTCACCCATACTTAATTTAAATTAAATTTTCGCAGTAGGTTGTCTATAAACATATGACAAACTAAGGTATTAATCGGATTGGCGATTTTGTTTATTCGTACAAATATTTACAAATGAGAGGTACGTGAAAGGCCCCGTGTGGACCGCGCTGCCGCACATAAAATTGTTTTTTCGAGCAACAGCTATAATTAGGCGATACGTTACGTTTTTGTTTGGCCCACATTTCCCGATCCTCTAATTTTTGTGTTTTTTGTCGCTCCTTTTGTAGTCGTTAATATGATTACACCGTTGGGATGATGGCTTCATACGTGTTTTAGGTTATAACTTAATTTGCTCGGGTTACTTATTTGTTTTTTTATTGTTAGTCGACTTCCTGAGAGCGTCCGTCGAGTCTGTTCCAGTTTTTTTGCCGCACGTCGTTATGTAGAAGATGATTGAATGTGATGGTGGGCAAATTGTCGGGTCGCGGCGCCGCGGCTCGGGCCCGCTCCGACGGCGTCACGTATCGTTCGTGTTGACTCTGTTGCTGCGTAAATTGGTTTGTAATCAGTTAGCGGACGTTTTTGTGGTGATCTCCGGTGCAATGACGCTCGCGTGTCCGTTCGTAGCGCTCGTCGCTGTATTAGCGTTACGTGTTATGTGTGAATTAATTTCTAATGACGTCGACGGCGCGGTCGGGCGGCGCGTTAGGGCGGTGGAACGTCTTAATGGTCGCGGACTGACATGCAAATTGTGCGATCGGGCGCGCGACGTGCAAATTGCCTCGCCAACACCCCGCAGGAACACGCCACGCGAGCTCAGCGCGCCCGTAATGGAGACTCCGCTAACTTGCGCTGCCGCTTCGTGAGCGAGTTTTTGCTGTGTGCATTTAAGACAAAGACAAACAAAGACATTTATTTGAACAAATATGGGTACATTGAAAGATGTTACAGAATTGTTATAAAATTAAATATCATTTGCTATCTACGGAAGTCAAACATCTTGAGAGAAGCTATAAACTTGCAGTTATTCATTATTTTATGCA
The DNA here is from genome assembly GCA_018246895.1 of Aspitha aspitha aspitha. NCBI lineage: Eukaryota > Metazoa > Arthropoda > Insecta > Lepidoptera > Hesperiidae > Aspitha > Aspitha aspitha. The sequence continues at coordinate 10,018 of DWGJ01002240.1, read as the reverse complement.
AAGCGTGTGATGTCTACCAACTCATGTTTGGCCTGCGTGGCGATGACTTTGAAGTTTCTCAGTTTGAGAAGTGACTTCATCAATATAACAAATCAATATAGATATTTAACAAAGGAATATTTACCTACCAACCCCCTTTTAAAATTTTCTTTCCTCTGTGTATAATTTGTTCTTGTTTGTTCTTCTGTGATTTTCACTAAGATATAGAAGACTTTTAAGCTTGGAAACATCTATTTAAGATTAACGGTGAAAGTTGAAAAACTCTTTAAAATTAGGAATAGTTTGGTTTAAATTTGTAAAGTCCTACATCCACGAGAACGAAGTAGCGGACACAAACATGTTATGACTATGTAACATTTAAAAATTGGTGTTCAATTAGATATTATTTATATCCAAACACGTTGTTATTGACGCTCAAGAACGTTGCACACCGACTTCCTTCTCTACCGAGAGCGATATTATTAAAAGCCCACATATTGCTTAACAAAGCTTCGTGGGGTTATTGATTTGGAAGGAACTGATTGAGTTGGAAGGAACGGTGCGTTTCAATTATCGTAACTGGCAATTTCGAGTGCGCACGGCGTTCTAAGCGTAAATATATATCCTGATTGCATTGATCGTTCTTCACGAGTCTAAATCAATTTTATTGGTCCTCGTATAACACCGTTCTTGTTAAGTAATTAGATGACAACCAGTTTAATCTGATACCCCGCTCCCCCCTTGTTGGGCGGCAACACGGTGAGGCCGGGTAGTTGACGCGTGGGCACGAGGTCCCTTCAAACCTGGTCCGCGCACCGCGCTCGACTTAGTATGATAATTTTTTAGCGATCCCTTCACAAATGTAGTACAATACTAACAAAGAATAAATCCAATCTTTTTTTTAATTACGTTCACTAAATATAATATATATTATGTTTTTGCTATTTTCATCGCAATTTTTTCTTTCTAAAATGCTTTATTGTACACCACAGGAGAAAAAGGGCAGTATTTATACGAAGAAAAATAAATAACAGTGCATACAAAAGGCGGCTAAGACCGCCATATAAAAAAGATCGTTTGACCACGTGGGTAAAGGCACGAATACCAGCTAGTGTTAATATTTAATACATATAATGTCGCTTAACTTCTTTGTACGGAACCCGTATAAATAATTGATATCACCCTTGTCCTTATTTTTTTAAGCCGACCTCAGCGATGAAAAATTGATTTCGGCTGATACGCTTTTGATTATACGGTTGGCAGTCGTTAGATACAAGTATTTGGCTACAGCAGCGAGTTGGGACAGAACGACGATTAAGTTATGATCTTTTCCATAACTGGACGTGGTATTACAGTCTGTGTCTATGGAAATTTGTCGATCGAATGAATAATTTATTATATGTAGTTTATGTCTTTATACAAACTGGTACGCAAAATTAATGGTGAATTCGAAATTCGAATTCGATTTTCAAATATTTGATATGTTTTACAAGTTTTGGAATTTTTATTTTGCGGTTAATTAATAACAGAAAGTGATGTAATTACTATTAATAACCATTTTATTGCTTATGATAGCGTCTCTTTTTTGTGATAGTTTAAGATACCTATTTATTTACAATACCTATAGGTAGAGACAAATATGTTTCCGTGTTCATTATACTGAATACTTTGGCTGATGGTCAGTTCTATAGTAAAACTTTAATAATACGAGTACTTACAATATTTTGTAGCTGCAGCAAATGTTTTGATTGGCGAAAAAGTGAAAATTTTAAATCAATCTAAAATTTTAAAAAGGTTAACCACTTTACACTCATTTCATAATAGTTTAAACTTCAGTATGTTGTTTTTTGCCGAACAGGACCAGAAAAATTCGTGAGCGGCGGAATCACTAAAATGCCAACTTAACCGTTTAAAGATGATTTTTTGCATGCAAAACGTTTGGTTTCACTGCACATCAATAAAAACGATTAACTTTCTTGCTAATACTTTTTCGTCTACGAAATGTTGGATGTGTTTTATTTACGTTATATGTATTTATAATACAACTAGCGGCACTTCGCAGTTATGTACAACCGCGCGAAATATGTAGCATTTTTAGTTACAAATTGTAGGTAAACCTTTCCCTCCACCACTCAACCATAAATACTTATTGCATGTGACGTTCATATTTTTGTGACCTATTTTTTTTATATAAAAAAACCCATTTTAATCAGAAGCATCATCTATCCATTAGTAAAAGAATTTTTAGATTCAGTTCTATGATGTATAAGGATTACCCTTCCAAACGAACAAATCCTCATTCTAAAATTAGCAGATTCCTATAGAAATACATACCTACTATATAGATAGTATTTTTAATCAATATCATATCAGTGTCGTACGATCTTTTACGGAGTGGTGTTGAAGTTGAACTAAACATACGTTTCATTAATTTTGCCAATTAATTATGTAAGCTGCAGTCGCTTTTATCGCACGTAAAGCTTTTCGTGCCGGAGGTGGCGCAATCACTTCATTATATGCTACCAGCTACCACCACTGCCCTAACATTGAGGGTGTTCATATTGTTCGAAATGCTGGGATTGCCCGGGATTCAGTATTGCCATTTTGATCAAAATAGTATAATTAGAGCTATAGAATTTCGTTTTCATACTTAGATTGTTAGCTAGTTGTATTATGCCTGTTTCTTTCTATTATAGCACGTATAGAAATATGTTTTAAATATATAGTAGAATTGATTAAAATCCGCGTAAAAATAAGAACACTTTTACATTATATTAACATTATTAGTATTTTATTATTGTGTAGAGCTGGAAACATTTTCTAACACTGATCTATGTAAGTTTGCTAAAAGTAGATTTTAAAAAATCTGCTAAAAATCAGTATTTTACGAAAAAATATACCGTAATTAAATGTTCTATACATCCATATTGATTATTACAAAACTTGTGGACGTTGAAATTAGAGGGCAGTCAATTAATGGAAATTATGAAAAATTACTCCTTGTTAAGTCGAACTCGGCGCGGGAAATGTACTGAACTAATAATTTTTAAACATTTCCTAAGTATTTCAAGCAAGTGAAAAAGTATCTACTTGCTTTTCGTTACACGCACAGGAAAATAGCACGAGCATTTTTTAAAACACAATCACGATCAAGTACTTTGTGTATTACAATACAACTTGATGGTCATAAGCATCACAGCCATTATCATATACGCGGTCACGAACTTAGACTGCATTGTGACAATTTGTTAGAATTAAATAGCAAACTAATCCTAAATCCCTCTCACTATTAGAAGAGACCCGGTCCAGCAGTGGACCAATAAAAAGGGTTGATAATAAACAACAAACCTTTTTTTATTTTTTTTTATAACCAGCTCATCGAAAATTTAAAAAATCTAAATTTATGTCGGACCTACTTGAAATGATAGACTTCGTCACGCGTTATTCAGATGTTTTGTGTTCCACTTCATATAAATGATCTAGTTTGTGCGAATCAACTATTTAATATTAAATGTTACCTGCATTTTTAATTTCCTGTCCTGAACTTATTAGATGAGTTACGACACTTATACACGGCAGGCTAATTGAACAACACACGAAATCCGTTTTCTTTTTACGCCTTGACTTACGAAGTTATGACAGTTTTCGATTTCACTAATAAGTTAGTAGGTACCTACCAAAGAATTGCTGCGTAGTCAGTCTTCCAATGTGTTTGGTTCAGTGTTTGAGTGATACGAATTATTTTTGTTTTACTTACAAATAGATTGATCTCTTGGTTGAGTGGTTAGAGACCCTGACTGCAAAACCGGTGGTCGTGGGTTCGATTGCCACCCAGAACAAACATTTGTGTGATGAGCACATTTGTTTGTTCTGTTTCTGGGCGTAATAAAAATATTTATATAAGTACTATATCGTATGTATATATGTATGTTTATCAGCTGTCCGGTCACCGAAACACAGGCATTAAATTGCCTAATTTGGGATCAGACATTCGTGTTTAGTCGTTAAGTTTAGGTTTTTCACCGGTGAATAATGAAAACGCAAATAAGGTAACCGTGAATAGGGAGCTTTCTCTGTAATAATACTGTATCACGTATATAAAAACAAACCCGTCCGTCCGTCGGCTAAACACGTCGCTTATGTTGCTGCAAGATGTTCCGATTAGGGATTAGAAATTACGGGTTAGCAGCGCGCGACAGACGGACGACGGACACGTGTTATTACGACCGATCTGTTTTCAATTTCGAAAGGATGAATTTTAAACAACACCAAATTATAGCGAGCCTTCCTTGTTTGTCTAATATATGCATATTGTTCAAAGTAAACAGTCTTATTTTTTATATTCTATTAGGAAACTTATCTATACCAATATAACAAGAAAGATATTGTGAATTTTATGACGAGTATTTTATCCCCCGAGCAATTACTGTCATTAACATTGAACGAGCAGTTTGATTAAAATAATGGATGCATTAATATAGTATAAACATAACAAATGAAATATTTAATTTCTCCTAATGTATTTGAAGGTAATATTCAAATCAGATAGGGACAAGTAACATCATAACAGCGGAAAACTAAAGACTTGATCCCGCAATTATAAATGAATTAGGCCAAAAATTGTGCTTTCAATGGCCACAAATTGATATAATAAAAAGCAGTAGGCGCTCAAGGAAATAAGGTTGGCAGCGCATTAACACAAAAACTTTTTGTTTTGTGGTAATAGACAATATTGCTTAAATAGAACTAACACAAAACTTATTATACTTGTACCTACATATATTAAAAATTCAGTTTGTTTTCAATATTTTTTTATGTATATTTATTATCATTACTTTTTTATATATAAAGAAAAAGATTTTGCTTTGTTATCAGTTTTTTTTAATAACCAAGTTGTGTATTTTAATTTTATTATGAGACTAATATCCATTTTTGTATGGAATTAAGCCATACGATACAAAAACACATGCAAATACAATCAGAAATCAAATTACAGACGGCCTTTTTTAAACGACAGCTTTTTGTCAACCCTAGCCAATGATTTTAAGGTGTCGCCGCATAATTAAGTGATTACGTTAGGACGCGTGTCGGTGCGATTTGTATCAATGTTTGGGGCAGCCATTAGCGTGATGTGGAATTAGCCTTACGCCGGTCCCACTGGACTGACGATTTCAGTACAGAAATAGAAAATGCATGAATATAACAAAAGAAAAACATATTCGGATCTTCTGTTGCGTTAAATGCTTGAATAGAGAGTTTTCTGATAGGTACTTGCACCTAGTTGCATCGAGTGTTAAAATAATTTTCTTTCAAATTTAATAGCGCATGTATATGTAAAGCTAGAGGTGTTAAGGATTTGAAGCTTAAAACCCGGGATTACAGGGTGAAATTCTAAATCAGAACGCTGTCACTTTTTTTATTGGCCAAAGAAAAAGAGTCGAGGGCGCTGTTTAAACGGTTTTGGCACAATGAAAGAATAAAGCGCTACCAACTAAACAAAAACTTAACGCGTCGGAATTTCATCAGTTCGAAACAAATACACTTATTTGCATACAACGTAATTAGTTCATGGATCGTACCTCAACACAGCGTGCACCGTTGGTTTCCTTATTACGAGACATACAAAGATCGTAATAGTAATTGCGTATGATTTATGAGTATTTGAGGCTATAAAGTTTAACAATCATCATAGAATTATACTTTAATTGTAATATAGCGCTTGTTTCGGTCTGTGGTCATTGAAATTATGTAGTGGTGTGATTTTATTTAATTAGAATGGTACAAAATTTATTGTTGTACTGTATAAAATCCACAGTAATATTACGGTGGGTACATATGTAAGATGTTGTACTTCAGAGTGTACAGAATGAATTTAATTTTAGCCACAAAAATCTAAAAATTAATTTAATCGTTTATTACATCACGCCACATATTGTACCAGTGTTAATTCGATCACCATAGCCACACCCAATAGTTCCCAAACTTAAAATCATTTCCATCCAGTAACAGATTAGTCATAAGATCGTAATTCTCTATGTAAATGTTGATTAAAAATGTTTAGACTTGCTCTATAGCATATGTAAGAGTTATAGAACTCAATTTGTTAACAGATAACAGCGGGCCGATATTGGCAGGTGATAAGCTGTCACGTGTACTAATTATCAGACAACAGCCAAACTGTAACATGGCAAATTTAATTTTTTATTTTATAACAGCGCTGGGAGTTATTATTCGTCGACATATTCTTTCCGGCCTGCCTTAGCCCGAGTACAATATGTATGAGCTTATTTAAATGTAAGTATAAATTATTACGTATGTAAGAAATTGAATTTCAAAACTGGGTAAATAAATATCACGAATAAGAACTGCATATGCAATCTATAAATAAATGTTGCTTAAGATTGATATTTCGAATGACGTACGAGAAGAATTGATCTCTTCGCCGAGTTCAAATCCCATAAATTGAGATATCATAAACTCGCACGAACTTAAACTAAGTGCCCATACATCCCTATAACGTAGTTATTATGTGAAACTTGCGTCCGAACCACAGGCAGTTAGAACTAACGATGATGTACTGTGAAGATCACCGAACATTACTCATCGATGAAAGCGTTAGAAAGTAGAAATTCACATTTGTGGAATCTGCCTACAAATTGTTGTTCCATCAGACCGCCTAATATCTCGTACTTGTGTAGAAATAATATACCTGCGATTTATTTTTAATTTCTTTACTACGAGTCTTAACAAACTGGCATGCAAACGATGTTAAATGGTTATGAAACTTTAAGATAAATAACATTTATTGCAATTGCACAGGTGATGTACTGATCGGCTACAATTCCAATAGGTAGATAGGTATGAATACAATTGAAATTGAATATGAAAACGCTTACACATTTTGTATTCATAACCTACTTTCCGTTTTAATCGAAACAAAAGCATAAGTTTTGGTGCAAGTTCCTAAAGTAGATTATACACACATAACTGAATACTTGTTCAAGTCAAATAATACTAGATACAGAATGAGACCTAAACCGACGTAGGCGTATAATTCATGCCAACGCATATGCTGCGAACCAGCCATGATGTCATTAATTATGTAAATCATTTAATGAATAATTTATCCCTCATCAGTTAATTACACCCAAATGTACAACATTTTGGACGAGCGTGTTGTGTTCCATCAAAACACTGCTTTTATAGTAACAATGACAGTAATAAATGCTTGACAACGCTCGGAAGTTCAATTACATATGAAATAAAATTGTATTTGCTAAAGAAGTACAATACCTACTGGTTTTATATCTGCATCTGTATACGAAAATTGCATGCCAAGGAAAATCTAGAACCAACCTATAACAGGACTGTAGGACTATTAGTGTGAATTAGCTTAGCTAGTAATAGGTGTTGTAAACTATTAAATTCCGTTAAAATCAGCTCATTAATCACATAATTTGATTCCATTCGGTACATGCGGTTTAGCAGATTGTTTTCATCTGTAACTCTTGTAACCTATAAAGTTAACTCGTAGGTATACTCAAATGCGGAACAGTGTCTGTATGACCTATGACCTATCCTATGACTGTGTCTGGGTATGACCTATCCTAGTTAAGTCATACCCAGTGATTCCTAAAACGAAAGAGATGAACGGGATCCGTTGAGAACAGCATATTCATATAGATAACATATATTACCTATCTACTTGGATATACATAGGTACCTTTACATATAGGTAGATAAAGGTTTCTCAAACCCACTATAAGAAATTATAAATTCGCCGTGGCATTACCAATATAATAACACGCTTGTCCTATCTTACGCTAAGTGGACAAGAATTTTGTAACGCACATTTCCTCTACAACGGGCTAGTGTACAATCAATCAGAAAATTACTACAGTCTGGATACTTAGACCCACCTTTTAGACCCGTTAATTTCAAATAACATCGAGATAAGTGAATTGCGTAGAACATTGCGCTTAAAGGTAATGAAAGTTGGAATGATACTGTGTAATAAATCTACTTAAAATGCATGTTAACGTCATCGTGTAAACGAGGTAAAGAACCGACGATGTTTCATGAACTATTTCATTTCTTGTTGAAGTATGAAATTGAAATATTTAATTTTTAGTTTTCTAAACGTTTTTTAGTGATAATACTAAAGCGTAATACGAAAATCTGTTGAAAATTAGATTGAAATTTCTGTGCGGCACGAAGTTCTCCGGCTGGTATTTGAATACGAGTAATTCCCTTGCGTTCGGTTTGTTAGGTCGCGCGTGTGTCGTCGCGCCTGTGAGCGGTTCGGATACGGATATCGTGTGTCAAAGCGGCGTTTCTCCTCGGTGTACATTTGGCGGATAATTTGGGCAAATTTAAAATTAATAACGCGATTCTGCTGAGCGATTCGATGCGGGGCACAATTTCGCTGGATCGTATAATGAACGCAATTGTTTCATACGCTTTTAGTGGTGTTCTGCATTTGCGTAGAACTGTGGGTTAATTCTTTTAGTTATGACCGTATGTATGTTTATGAAAAAAAATTAAAATACCTACCGCATTATGATATGATCGGTGTTTACTTTAGGTCTAATTCTAAAACATAGTTAATACGAAAGAGGCTTATATGTGGGAAATGACAGAGATAACAATAGTGGGAAATTATACAAATATGCAAATAAAGAAGGTAATGATCGATTTAAGTTAAGTCAGTCGAGATAAAGCTTAAAGGAAACGAAAAAAACTTTTTAGTTGCTTTTAATATTATGTATTATATTTTGATTCAATAAGTTACTCACATAACATACTTTTTACATCTTACACAATGTGATAATCAATTTACAAATATTCATTTATCACCTCTCTTCTATAAATATAAATAAACTTAATTATTTTGTACCTAACATATTGTTTCGGTCTACAAAATGTACAATTATAAGTATTAATTATCTATGTTCTACGTGATTTAATTGTCTATTTCTATTTTATCAGTGATTTTGTTACTGAATTATTAAATGAAAATGTTACAAATCCAGACGGATTATGTAGATCCACAGATTGAAAATGTAAATCATATGCCATCTTAAATTCAATGATTTATTTTACATTATTTAACATGTACGATAAAATTTATAAGTAGATAGATACATATGCATGTATGCATGTATGCATGCATATGTATATGCATATGTATCATATCATATCATGTGCATGTAAAATAATAACAACCTAGGATATTGTACAACATTAAATACAACAGCTTAAAAATGTAAAAAAAATAAAAAATGCTATTAATATATATATGTAGGTACTTTTAATAACTCAGAGAAGATAAAGTTTAGTGATACACATATATTTTTTCTTAAGAAATATTGATGGCAAGTTAACTAATCAAAATCGTTTTTGTGTCAGCGCGATTGCTGCATTTTTGGTTTGATGCATTATGTTCAATGATAAACTTATGGATACAACATTAATAGAGTGCTCCTTAAGTCAAATCTGTTAAAAATTGTATTGGTCGTAATAGTTACAAGTAAAATCTAAGTTATGTAAGTATTATTGTATTATTGTGTAATTTACGAAAGAAATAATCATTGTGGTCATTATATAGAAATCACATATATATTTCTTGTAATGATGGACGTGAACGCATATTGAAAACTACTTATTAAAATCAGTTTTATCGAAGTAAGTTATAGATTCATTGTTATCATTTTTGTCTATTTGACCAAACACGAAAAGGTTGACAATCTTAGATTGAATAGAAATACTGTGTGAAGGTTTATTCGCGCCACTTTTTTTACTCTTGACAGCCAGGCTTTTTGGTTTTTAATATGTACTAGTTTCTATTTAATCGATTTAATTTAAAAAATATATGATATGATTGATATACGTAACAAATCTTAAGCTTTATGGGTTGAGTATTACTTGAATTTAATGTTTTTAATATTATAATTTATTGTAGTAAAGTGAACGCAGTTTAACAAACACCGCGAACAGCATGCCGTCGCGTCGCCATATTGTTTCATTAATTGGCTCGGTT
>DWGJ01002239.1:0-16430 GCA_018246895.1 Aspitha aspitha aspitha | reverse complement strand
TATGGGCGTCGGCCTCACCTCTTTGGGCTTGCAGCCCGCGAACTTGGCGATGGCCTCCGCCAATTCCGCCTCCGTCGGCCGGTTTAGTACCCGATATCGCTCATTGAAATCGATATTTTTGGTCTGAACTCCCCAGGTTTCCACGGCTTTTTATTTCTAACTATATAATTTAAATTATAACACATATGTACGTATCGTATTTTTACAATCGACTAAAGATACATACCCACCTATGTGTAACTCAAACCATATGACACTTCATGAATTTCGCTTGAAACTTGCAACAGATAGATACAAAATCAAATATGTCTTTTCTTATATTTTGACGAAGCCTTTACATTTGCAAAGCGAAAATGTTGCAAAAGAGTTCTAAAGTTTTTTAATCCCGTCCGGGATGAAGGGAAACTCTCACTGCGGGGTGCGACTGAAAGTACTCAAGACCGTGTTCGCAAATGTTGCTTTCAATTCATCACTCGCTATTTCTAGGTGTCAAGAGGCAAGGCGAAAAGTTTCCATTGTTAACAGTAAAGACCCTTATTGTATCGAAGCACTTTCATGCTCGGCGGGAACGTTAAATTTTCGAATACATTCACGGACAACGTCTCAAGTTCACCCCTTTCGGTGTAGAAAATTTTCTATTCGTTTCGCTTGAAATTTAGTCGACGTAATAAAAAGGTAAAGGACCAATAAGTAGCTCAATCAAATTGCATTATCGCTTAGAAGCACTCCCTTGTAGAGGGTAGACGCAATAAATTGAATTACGAGTCCGCAACCTCTGTCGCTCTATAAAAAATCGCCTTTGAGCCGAGCCCCGGACCTGTCTACATTCAGGAGGTAATCAAAATTCTCATCTATTTCCAGATACGAGTATATCATATTCAGTAATTTTGCGAACATCCTTTTGAAATTTGACTGATACCGATCAATGACAACTACGCCTTTGCGTTGAATAAGTTTGGTAAATATGAACCAGTTAAGGTTATTTTAGAAGAAACTGCTATTATACTTTCCGTTCTTTACCTCATGTAATGAATGATATATAACTTTTATGTAATTAGTGCCTTTAATAACAAACGTTCAACTAGGAGTTATCTGTTCCCGTCATGCGGTCACGGGAGAAACCGCATGAGGCGTATGCAATCACCGACTATTGTTACAAACACACCGCACCCATCACTCGTTAGTGCGTATAGAACCAAGTATGAAGCTCACGATGATCTTCCCTCATATATTTCAATACCGATTACATATAATATTCCATTCCTACCATACACATATTACGACTGGAAGGCATACGACTATATGTAGGCATTGTCTCGTGGTAATGAGGAGGTATTAGGCCAGTACTTTGCATACTTCACACTTCACAGGAAACATTATGGAAAACTCTAAGGAATACAGGTTTCTCTGCTATGTTTATCGTAACCATCATAGCGAGTAAGATTTAATTTAAGAAAAAGTTATGTCATTCATCTTGAATTTTAAAAGCAAATTAAAGTATCATTGATAGGGGCAGAAATATAAATCAATTACTATTTGTGGTAAGCTATTCAAAACATAGAGCCTTAAATTCTTCCCTATTACACTGACAAATGTTACCCTAAACCTGATTGAGTCCTGAAGCATATTGCACTATTATGTGAGATCACTACTCTTATTAAAACATCTTTAGGTGTAAATAATTAAGCACGTAACTAATAAATATTCCAACTGGAGTAATTGCCCCGCGTTGCGGTAGAAGGGAGGGACCGCACGGCGCGGTGCACGCAATCTCTGGCTAATATTATATGTAGCACATTACCTGTTCATTAGAATATACACGAGGAAATAATGAATACATAGATGAATTGTTATGCGACTATAATGTCCTTTAAATATTGAAGCCGTTTATAAATCGCTTAATGATTTACATGTCAAATTTCCGATCTTAAAATCTGTGACAAAATATGTTTTTAAGATTCAATAACAGTTAAAGAAAAAATCCGTGAGGAAACCTTCACCTTAAAGTTTACCATACCCGTATCTAAGCGTGTGGAATACCTTCTTACCGCACTTGACTGGTATGGACGCTATGGCCTGAAACCGTCCCATTTAGAGAGAACACCCCTATTTAACAGTGGAACAAAGAGATGGTTGATAATACTGGCCATGTCGATGATATAACTGCAATAATTGAAATTATCCAAACCTCGTGCACATATTTAAAAAAAACTTTTTTCAAAGTTAAGACTTTTGTTGTTGTACGTAACAATGTATTTAATCTAACAAGGGTTGTGTGCAACTTAAAAAAGTAAGCTCCGCGTTGCAGCAATTTCTCAGGAAACTGCAATGATTTTATCTGTTCAAAAATAATGATCGCCTCCGGCAACTTAAATACTGTTTTCTGCGGCGAAAATTTTTAAATTTTTTAAATTGTATTCAGACCCGTTAAAGCAGCGAAATACGAAGAAGGAAAAATGTTATTCACCTCCTCGAATCATTTCAAATCTCCCTAAGTCTTTATCTTCACACTCCATTTAACTATGGTTGGAGCTGTCTAATTAAATCCCCTGGGGCTTAGCGACGCGTTGTAGACAATTTTTATCCAAAAATTCTGCAAGCTGTGACGTATACAGAATGGATAATTTATAATATTTAAATATTCTGAGATTCTAAGAGTACAGTTGAGTGTATAATATTTGTAAGATTGTGGCTTAACGTGTTTTATAAAATACGTTTATAAGTTCATAAGTGATCTCGAGAAATTTATACAGGTAATAAAGATTTACAAAGATTTTCTAACTAAAATTAAGCATACTGTAAAAAATATTTTGCTGCGTGTCTAGATCAGCCCCTGATAGTTATACTACTTCCTTTGGCTACAATTATCTTTCCCCTCGCAAAGGAAAGCACTAATTATTTTAGCCCTTCTTATAATTACTTTGACCCTTTTCCTTTCTCCTACACCGGGGTACAGTAGGACACGCGCTGTGGCTTTGAGTATAAATCTCTGGAAGTTACATTATTTTGCCCAAAGTATAAAGAAATATAAGATATCTAATATTCTCACCCCGACGAGTTATGGAGAACATGTCAATAAAGTATAAAAAGTTTTTAGCAAAATTATATTTATTCCTCTAATTAGATTTTACAACTAGCCAAATTTTAACGTTTTTTTATACTAGGATTTTTAAGCCGTACGTGACTCACATATTTCTAAGGTTAGGTTTTTGCTTTACTTACTTTTTACTTACTTACTTACTTACTTACATCTACCTTTACTTACTTTTTCCAAAAAAAATTTTTCTTTTTTATGAAAGTAATAATCATATTTTATGTATGTTTTAAAGAATAAGTTCGTAAAAAGTTTATGTCGGACTTAATGCTAATTGAAAGCGTTCTCGCGCGGTGTTTTTCAGTGTGCGATGCTTATTACCAGACACCTATACTTTAAGACAATAAAAAATAATTCTCCGAGTGGGAGCGCACAGATGGCACTGAACGCCTTCTGAATAATTACCGGCCCCGAGTACCTAAAGCACGGTCTACAAGATGCGTGTAAGATTATTTATTACGACTTTATTCTGTTTTTTCCTTATACAACCCCTGACATGTATTTATATCATATCGAAATTCAGCAATTTTGAACACGTTGAACTAAGTACCCATTGCTACTATTATTAAAATTATTTCGTGTAAAAATCCTCGCCTCCGTTAGCTTTATTACTCGATATTTGCATTTAGAAATTGCAGTCATAAAAATAATACGTGCTCAACTAAATCTCTAATGCAACGATACAATTTTAAACTGAACTATTCTGATATTACAATGTATGCTCTGTAAACACAATACGGTGGAAATACACCCAGACAAGAGCAAACATTTGTCTGTCACAAACATCCCAGGGATAAAACGGGAACCCCTAATCGATGGCAATATTTATGTAAACATTCGTAAGTATGAAAAATTATGTACAGCTTATAATATCTCTCCGTTTGATAGTATTGTCAATCAACAAATCGTAGTAACTAAACATTTCCATACTATAATCGTAAGCTTTCTTATTCTCTAAAATTGACCCTTTCTAATTCTGAAAACACTTTATCAACAGAGCAACGATAAGATAATTGATGATGACCATGAGGAAAATATAAGATTAGATTAGTAATCCAGAACATTGTATTTATTTTACGAGTACTTACTTAGTAACTTATAAGCACTAATGCTAATTTTAATGTAACAAAGAATAATTTTACATTCACATACAGAAATGGCTTCCTAACTAAGTAACTCCCTCATCAACACCAGGATCATAGAACTTCTTGTAACCCAGCTTACACTGGAACATTGCTTGTTCAGGTGGTAGTGTAATTATTTCGAATAGTCGTAAATGAGTATAGACTATAGTATCAAAGTACCTACATGAAATAACAACACACTCGTACAAATTATTAAAAATACATCATATATTAAATTTGTATTCTCGCAAAAAAATCTATGTCCAAAGAGAAACAAAAACATATCTAATGTATCTGTGCATAGTTTGCATTGTAATATAACAAATTTATTTAAATCTTCCTTAATAGCCCTTCCAGTTTACAAAGAGGGAAGTGAAGCATGCGTTGAGGCGTCCTTAACTGGGGCAGTATTTTTTGCATTTTTATTATATCTCGTGTAATAACACGTGCCTAAAAGTTCTGGTTTTATAAAGCTTTTGTGCTTTTGAAAGATATGAGCGTGCTTTAAGCCCCACTAAACTGCAAGTCATTTGTACGTTCCAAAGGCAATGTTCGTTGAATGTAGGCAATTTATGTAATGCTTTACGGTTTGTGCAATGCTTCAAAAAGATTTTTTCAAATTTGGCATCAAAGAAAAGCGTATTGTAATATAAATAAGCGTAAAAATACATTGCAATAGGATATATAAACATTAAGAAATTTTCTATAATATTAAAATTTCGTTATAAGATTTAACGTGTTCGTTTGGATTATTTAACAAATCGTCGGTGTTCAACATATTCAATTAGAAATTACTACATAAAATTTGTGTTAATATATTTTGCCGAATTTGCGGAGTAAGAAACCCTTTGGGTGTTTTGAAACTTCTTTTATTTGCAGACAGATAAATAGACGCTTCGATGACTCCTCTCGAAACTCACAGATTGTTATAACGCAGGTAATTCTGTGTAATAGCTCTTCATTGGAAATAAATAGTTCTTTTCTGAGCGGTAGCAAAAATCAGCTCGGTTACGTGAAACGAAACAATTTCCAACTATATATTGGATTTAGGCTCTGGTTAGTTTCGGCATTAGATTAGTTGTAGCGAGTCGCTCCCGGTCCCCATGCGGCAGTGAGTGCATATCCTTGTTAGACATGAGACTCCGTAACTTATATCAAGTTGCGAGAATAGAGGCTTAACTTGTATCGAACCCTTTTAAACTTTGGCAAGTAGCGTGCATTGATTAAATAGCTTTCAGTAACCGTCTTGAGATAGATACATACATCAATGCCCAATAGAAAATGTTGAAAAGTGACCTCTACTCAATAAAGAGGTGCGCAAATTGATTTATAAACATACGGTATACTACAAGTACATACAAATCTTTTTTCAATATTTCCTGCTCATAAAAACTCTTTACCAACAGTCATATCGCTCCCGAATTATGTCTCACATTAGCTTAAGCGATCATTTCCTTATTTCTTGACATCCTTCAAGCGAGCCCGCATAGCGACTGACCGTTTCTAAGAATCATTTATTACGAGCACCTCTCTATCTGTAGCTGCATTTTTGGAAATAACTTTTCAAGATGCGAGAGTCATATATTCAAAAATATTTTGTTACAAGTACAAAGTGCTCAAGTTTTTCCGTAAAACAAGATGAGAGAGTAGAAAACTTGGCGTGGATGTTGTTAAAGTCTTAAAGAGCCATAACGTTGTAGCAGCGTATGACCGGCCCGATACGGCTGAATAAATTCCCTACTTCAA
The DNA here is from genome assembly GCA_018246895.1 of Aspitha aspitha aspitha. Classification (NCBI taxonomy): domain Eukaryota; kingdom Metazoa; phylum Arthropoda; class Insecta; order Lepidoptera; family Hesperiidae; genus Aspitha; species Aspitha aspitha. The sequence goes on along the minus strand of DWGJ01002239.1, from coordinate 10,466 downwards.
TTTAGAAAGTGGTGTTCGTACTCGGATATTTATGCTAATACCCTATCCAGAGGTATCATGAAATAATAATATCTACTTGGGAAATTTGGGATCCGCTTACCTCGTAGCTTTACGTGTACGTGGCACGTGCGCTATCTTTGAAAGCCTTGTAAATATATTTTACCGGAAAAAGAATGTTAGACAAAATGTAATAAGGGATTACTTGCGATACCGCTGATATTAAAACGTTGCAAAGGTTGGCTAGTAAGATAGTGGATTTTGCGATTTTACAAATATTATTTGTTGAATAAAAATAATGAAAAGAATTGTAATTGTTTTTGGATATAACCCGTTGATCAAAGTAACAACAAGCAGTTTTATTTTGGACGTTGGAATAACATCGCATTTTAAAAACGGAGATAGAGGCAGAAATGTTGAAAGAGGCTCTGGAAATAACGGAAAATTCATTATTATTCTACGGAGAACACAATATTGCTGGGTTCCATTCTGTATACAAAAAGCGGATAATGGTCCTCGCTTTGCAATCCATCTACTGTTGCATAATAGAAAATGCACCAATGATTATAGTACCACAAGCGCCTGTTCCGACTCGATTGTTTATATTCAAGATAAAGTAGTCTGCTCGGCGTTTTTTTAAACACCAAATTTATAGTCAACTAAGAATATAATTCTTTACAACATAGCATTTTGTATACCATACCCTAACAATTATTACTATTATTTCTTTACGCAGGACGTCTAAAGAGTTAGACAGAGTCCACTAAGTGCCAATTATGTCTATCCTTACAGACTTGAGGTGTTTCTTTCACAATAATCACTCTCTACATAGGTATGTAAATAAACTCTGATTTCAGAGATTTCTAATCCCCCATCAGCCCTTATGTGATATGCTAATAAGTCACCGAAAATCTAGACCAAAATTTTATTTGTAATTAACTTTTCATCTACTTCGCAGAGAAGTATATAATCGAAGAGAAGAGAAGAAAAGTATGTAATGTAAGTATGTAATGTTACAGAAAGGACCTAGAAGTTAATGTAAACACGAGTGCAGCCAAGGACAGAGAAAACGAACTCAAATGTTGTAATACGTTTCGTATTGCAAGTGTATTCATCCGCGGAAACTTGTCATGGTATCTGGGACGCAAAAATGTTGAATTAAAGTAGTTGCAAACACTTGTAGTAATTTTATTTACTGATTAGCTGAATTGAAATTGCTACAAAACTTTTTTCCGTAGTCTATTCAGTTGTAGCAAATATATATAATTTATGCTAATCACACAAAACATATTTGTTTTAAAAAAAATATATGTTAATGAAATAATTAATACTTTAACGGAAATAATTATACATACAAACATTGTAATTTACTGAAGCTAAATTGGGCGTTACAGTTAACACGACAGAGGTGAAATTAAGACAGATAGTGGGTGTACCGCTGTATATGGCGAGATTATTAGTTGTGCTTAGAGTAATATATGTTAGGTATGAACCGCATCAGTGTCCGGCTTATACATATAATAAACCATAGAAAGTAATTACATTATAAAAATAAAGGTTAATAATATTTCTGTAACAACAAAAGAGGCGTTTGAAATGAGTAATGTACAATAATAACGTTAGTGGATGTAATTCTTATGTAAGGGAATGTGCAAAAAAAAATATTCCTTATTTATTCCAGTTATTCCTTATTTAAAAAAGAAAGTATTTAGGATATAAACTGTTTTGAACAATGTCGAAACAACGAATGCTTCAATCATTCATATTATAAGCGTTCTTTCGAGTGTTTATCAAACTTTGTTACTATAAATTACTATTTATTGTAAAGAGTAGAATCGTTAATCTCGTTTAGGGTGTGATGCGTGAACCGTGTAGCCAACCGCAGGCCTCGGGCTCTGTGGTAAAATTCATTAAGCACGATTGGGTAAAGTTCTACCATATTCCATAGCGTATAGACCATTAATTTATCTCTATAGACCATTAGGAGGTAAGATTGCAGATTATTTATTACCTATCAAATAGAATAATGTTAAGCTAATTAGGAAAAGTATTGAATATCTTATAAAGATTAGTCAATAGTAAGAATATATTCCTCTGCAATAAGAAATTTACTCAATAAGTAAATTTTAGAACAATTAACTAAGAACTTCACTCTTTGATGCTATAATCTTTCAGCTTCTATCTTAGACATATTACGTGACATTTATGAAATCAATGATAGCCGCAATCTAATACAATGATTATATTAATTTGCTTATAATTTATTGTATCTCAGGTTATTAAATTAAGTACGGTAAGACCATCTGCTCATTCACAAGCGGAAGAAAAATATAACACTCAGGTTGAAGAGAGTGATTAAGGTGTTTGATCGTAAAATATCTTAGAGCTTGTTATAACAATATCATTAAAATGGGATAGTTCGTTTTAATTTTGTACTTTATATAATTACCACATCTTCCTGTCTGTACTTACGCCAAATAAGAATTTCCGGATGTAGAAATTCCGAAATCTCTAACCAACTAATGTTTTCTTACAAAGTTATGTCTTCCGTTGTAAACTACTTCACTCGACCTTATAATTTTAACAATAAGGTTTGAATTATTAGTGGCATGTTAGGTGCAAATTTGTTAAGTATTCAGGAATTGCTTCCCGGCAGTCAACAAACGGAGGCATAGACAAATGTTATTGTTATAGTTATTGCCCGTTGTCTTTGCCGTTCGTAATAGCTGGCAACACTTTACTTGGTGCCTTGGCGGCAACGACGTTAAATATTTTATGACAGTAATATTTATCATTCCCCTTGATCTGATTTTTCCTTTCTTTATACTTATGATTGAGAACCAAATAATTCTCTTTCCCGGTTCTAAATGTGACCGATAAATGTAATAAGATTTAGGCTTTAATTCATATAAATATAGTAATTAACACAATATATTTTTTTTACATTACATAATCGACACTCCGTGAGAGGATATAATAAATTTTTCATATTTAAAAATTATTTCATTCCGTAGTTCAAAAATTAGACCGAAAACTATCTACCATATAAATTACATATAATTATTACGACACCGTTTTATAAAAAATAATTTCTTTAAGGACGTCATGACAGCTTGCGCTGATGGCCTGCTTAATGATGAACCATCAGTCGCAGGATTCCCGAATGACGGAATATTTCTCCATTACTTTAAATAACAGCTCACAAGCGCCATTTGCAACACATTTTTGCCGTAGATTTTGATGGTGCCATTACGTTAGGGTAAACGGTCCGGTCGTTGTCCATCTGAAGGCTGATTACATAACAACGACTAAGCTACGTGGTTACAATGTTTATATATATTATGGCATCAATATCCTATCTTTGTTACGTTTACATAAAAAAGAATATTACTGTATTTATTACTTAACAAACAGTGTTTTACACTACCAGATATTTCTGTAGTTTGATCGTATTTCGAATGCGTTGGTCGGGAATGAAACAAATTTAAATAACATGCAAAAGCTAAAATGCTTCTAATTGTCGTTAATATAAACATGTAACAATTAAAAAGGTAGAACGGAGATAATCACAACACAAATAAATATTTAATGTAGTAAAAGATCGCATTAATTATGTTCAACGATAAAATATAATAAAGTGCATAGAGGACTAATATGTGAAGGTCCAGCAATAAAATGATAGCCGCCTGAAAAGTATATATTTTGATTTAGTCAACATATTTATACGCTTCGTCAATATTCTTGCGACAATCGTACAGTGGCATAGAGAGACCCGATCGCGCGTCTGTCGCTCACGTGAACCCGGTCAATGGCTGTCGTTCGATTTAATTTAGCGCAGCCGGCGGTTACCCTAGCCCCGGTTAATTTGGAAATAATTATTGCCTACCACTCTCCCCTAGCGGACGAGGCAAAAAATCGAAGAATGATGCAACATCTCTTAATGTCTTCTTGATGAAATGTTAGACGCACACATATCACACGCCTATCGCATTTTTTTGTACACGTATTTCTGACAGTTATTTTTATTTATGTGTTAAGGTAAAATGTTGTCCGCGTCGGAACAATTTACAAAACAAACAAACGAACTGAGCATTTTATACCGAATGTATTTTTTTTGGTTTAACATTTTGTAATTGAAAAATTGTAAGCAAAAGTACATTTATGTAATTTAGACAAAGAGAAATTCAAATTTTATGTTGAAATCAGATTTATTTTTCTTAAAACAGTTATGTATAATGATCAAAAATAGAATTTAACTTAACCGGGACTTGTTTTATTTTAAACAAAAACATTGCAACCGAGATGTAACATACTCAATGGCCAGTCTTATAAATTAATTCAAATTCAAATTATTTTATCCATTGTAAGGTATATATGTACATAGCAAGTACACTCAGTGAAAATCATACATGTTTTAGTCACCGTTCTTCGGCTTTGTGACATTAATTTTCATTGACAGCACTTTGAATTCAACTTTGACATACGTTACTTAACGTTGCTATTTATACTACGAGATAGTGGGTAACGCGCTGTCAGGAAGAACCGTTCTAAAAGTGAACGACTACTATTAACTATAACGACCGGCACCGACTACTTAATGTATTGTTTGAAATACGAAATACGAAAGAGCTCATGAAAATTTAACATCAGAGGTCACTCATTTTCGCCCTGAACTCCTAGAAATTACGTATTCGTAAATACAAAACACTATTTGTATCCTTGTTGTAATACATAATTATAATAGCCCATCCATACGTGTAGATGAGTTGTAATAAATTACTCAGTGAGGACAATAAATATTATTGTCGAAGTAGCCTTTAATATAATACTATTATAATCCAAATACGCGGTATGAGTAATTTAAAACTAAACAAACAATACATTGAAGCAGAAGATCGGTCACGTTGTATTAATAAAAAGCTCGCAGCTACAGCTTCTCTACGATGTAGTAGTTAAGTATTTAGTTAAGTTACCGATTCATTAGGAGTTAGTTAATTTCATAGACAAGGTATACCAATTGGCTCATTAGTAAACTAGTAGATTGTAAAAGCAGTAAAAAAAGCAATGGGTTTATTTTTTAAAGAATTAAAACAACTTTACGTATGTTACTTTACTATACTTATCGTAGGTACTTATGGGTCGCATTGTAAGATACAAATTATTCAACCAATTCTTCTTTGCTAAAACATGCGTAACATTCAGCAATAGAATTCTCTATAAACTTTCACAAAAATCGCCAACTAAACTCGCTACTTAACTTAGACATGTACTCAGGCACGCACTGTGTCGAGCAAAACAAGTACCCATCGATTCTCATAATAGCCTATTCCATATAAACATTGACAAAAGCCATAGAATATCCCGTATAACTACACTGCATTCACGACGAGATTGACTCGCCGCGCATTGTTTGTGGAGTTCCCTTGCAATCACTCAAAAGTACTGTTTCGTATAGAGATGTACATACATTAGTATACTATGTAGTTTTATCGATGTGAGTATCTGTTACGTATACAGTTTTACACACTATTTTCATAAATATTTTACTTATCATTAAGTCTACGTAAATAGGCAATAATCTATTCGAACAGAGTATTTTTGACTTTTTACTACTTTACTGTGGTTTTATTCAGATTTTGTTGATAATTATAACATGTTATGTTATTTTACGTATGTAAAAAGCAGGTGTAGTAAACACTAGTTACTACAGTTCTCGTAAAATTTGTTTTGCATATTTCATGGTCCTTATACATATTTTAATCTATGATTTTCCCATTCATTTAATAAAGGCTAATTCTACACCTAGTTAAAATGCTAATGACATATGTATATCTACTACATATTATGTCGATATACATACGTAGGTATATCATAACATCGATATATGATTTTGTAAACCCTATTTACTAGAAGCTACCCCTGCCTTCAGAAAGGGGTGGCTGTAAGAACTAAAAGCACAGCCACAAAAGGCCTTCGCCACAATGTCTGCAACACAAAGGCGAAATGAGAATTTAGGTCTCGTTTTCAGTGCACATTTTTGACGCTGCTTCAGATATGAAATGGTGGGGGATGAACAATAAACACCAAGAGCGACCACGTGGAATAGTTCTTGAATAATACAAAAAATATGATTTGCTTTATAAATAAAACACTGATTTATTGTTTACTATTTTTATTGTTGAAATTATTTATTTACTTTTAAACGAAGCTTTTTATACTAAATGTAATAATAAAGCATTTCAAGCCAAATTCCTTGAAAACCTGAAGCCAGTAATTACAACATTTATTGAAAAACCTAAACACAAATACTATACTAGCGCATTGGTTGTATGTACTCACTAAATTATTATAGTTTGTGACAATGGAATAGTTTGTGTATGAAATCAATTTCCTTTAAGGTATTCTATATTCGATATGGAGAGGAGAGGAGGAAATCTGGTCCTATAATCCCTAACCGGTAGACAGTTCCTTGAATCAAAGCTACGGTCTTGAAAGGGCCCGTACCAGACCGTCTGTGCCTAATAGTCCATTGCACTGCCAGATTTATTAGACGGCTAGCCCATTTCACACTCAGACCAATTGAATTCGAACAATGCTGCACTACGAATAAGCTCTAAGCAATTACTGTGTATCTAGAGTACGAGTAGGATTACTAATATAGCATTTGTTTGAAATAGGAATCTAAATTCAAAAAATATATTTAAACACGTATTGCTTATTTGGGTACATTTGACAACAGAAGCTTTTTTTAAAATAATGACAGTTAAGTTACGAATCTTAAAATAATGATGCTTATGTTGTGGTTCTGCTTATAATATTTGTAGCATTAAAATCTCAACGTACTGCATTTTATTTATTGTAATTGTTTAAAATCTGTTTATTATTTCAGCTGCATTATAATTAAAAGGCTTTCTAAGTTCAACAACCTTTATCAATTTGTTTGTCATTTCACACAAGACAGCGTATGTACCTATATATATTTCAATATTGGACTAAGACCAATCGAATTTAATTATCGCCTCGTAGAGAATGGCTTCTACGTAATTATACCGTTGTTGCGAAGTCTGGCCTTGCAATGAATGTGTTTGTGGATGAATGTATCGACAAAACGATTGTGCAATGTGGAATTAAGTATTTTACTAGATCATAATAATAATCAATCGAAACACTAAACTCGGTGCACGAGACAGAAATATTCAGCTGCAAAATAACAGACCTGTCTAGTATAAAAGTTGTGATTTTTATATATTGTAAATAAAAAAGATACCTATACCTACTAGTTTAGGGCATTTTGCAAGTTACAAAAAATCGTGTTTTCTTATACGTAAATTCACATCAAGTACGCTACGATATTTTAAAATATTTATCTCACGAAAATAAAAAACGTTTCGTTAAGGTGGCTCAAGTTGACAGGACTCATTCTCCGCCTTTTAATTTATCACTCCGCGCCCGATCTCTAAAAGTTCCACATCCGAGGGTCGGGGACCTTTGCGAGTGTCTTTTGGGAAATTCGCGCTAAAGTTACGCTTTAAATATTTTAATAAACTCGTATTAAAGCCGTAAAAAACACTTTGCGCTCCCGTTTTTTACTCCCGTCGCCCCACGCACAATTTTACCACAATTTTTGAGTACACCCTGTGGTTGTAGTCCGTAGAGGGAGTAAAACGGTGCTTTGTAGAGAGCATCTATTTCATTATTCATAATGCTTTGTTCCGAACTTGAGCTTTGTTCTGGACACCTACTGTTGTTTGTGACAGCTCCGGGCTCGTGCAACACTTACACTCGTGTAAATTATTTTTGAACGCACATACATATAATAGGAAACATATTACCGTGTCATCAGCTCTGGTTCTTTTATGAAATATAGGAAATGTTAAGTAGGTGAAGTACTTTTATGTTATGTTTAGTATCTGTCACTTTATACACTATCTAGTATTAGTGATTTCTTATTTAAAGTTTAATTCAACACACTGTATCAAATTTATTGTGTTTACTTATACCGTGTTAATAAAAATACTATACTTGAAAAACATAAATGTTTATTCAAATTGAAAAACTAATTAAAAATAAAGTAATTAAATTATAAACAGCTTGCAAAAAATATTCCCTTGCCTAGTCGTAAATAGCTGAGTACTGTAGGAAATGTTTTACGGCGAATTTAAATAAATCCATGCTTGAAAAATGTACGAGAGCATAAAACGAAGGAAGGGAGATTCAGCGATCCAGTTTAACTTACGTGTGATATATATTATACGTTTATGATAATCTCGTACCGGTTGCATAATGCGATGGTGTTGGGACGACTTGGGTGAATTTTTATATGAAAATCTGTGTAGTGGATGTTCTTTATGCGAACTGACAAAGGTGTAAACCTGCTAGGTGCCGTTGAGATATTGTTTTCGGCGCAAAACAGAATATTTTACCGACTATATATTTTACCTTCAACACTTTGAATAGCGATGTATGTATATTCGCGTTGCTCTCTATTGTACAAGTAATACACTTCAATTTAAATTCTCTATCCAAGAACTAAAATGTACAGTGCATTTACTGAATAAAGATTCTAGACCTTACACAATTTTTTGTTCTGGATGGGTATCGAACTCACACCTTCTAGTTTAGCAGTGAAATTATACAATTCCTGGCGAAAAGGCCACTCGATACATTTAAAATTAAATTAAAATTGGTATGGAATCGAAATTGAATAATAAATGTATATTTAAAATTGTAACAGAATTGTTTCGTGTCTGTCAGTATAGATAACCGCGAGTACAGTGATTTGTAGCCGACGATATAGCGCTACGGTGAATTTAAGCGTAGCGCTGGTTATTGACGAGCAAATTGATGTTTTGTTCACGGACGTAACGTAACAACAATGAAAGCGCTAAATCATGTCTAGAACGTTAGCTGATACATTTTTATACTCTTTACTGAATATAACGATATTTGCTGCAAATATTTTACAATTCTTCCACTCAAGCTCCTTAATGTTAGGCTGTCTGGAAGAGATCGGTCTTTTGGCGCTAAGACTTCTTATTGTATACAAATTGTTCTCGTATCTGTTATATTGCTTTTTTTGACTCATCTTTACATCCAGACTAAGCGAAAAAATTCATATAATTAGTATTGTAAAAAATGTCAGGTATACACATGCAATGATAGCTTGTACGCTCAGAACTCGGAAACAAGGTCTAATGAATCACATACTGACATGTTTTTAATATAGCTGATGTTACATAGCCATTGCAAACATAACGTGAGTTTAATCATGTACAAAACTGCCATTAAAAGTTAGCTTTGTGTCATAAGTTATCATAAATACTGCTTTGTCAAAACTTTTATTGATATATGTAAATACTTGAAAATTACAATATTAATAAATATCGACTATACTAAAAATGTACCGAATTATGAAAATGCAGAAGGGTAAGTTTGTGGAATACCATTTACAGCCATGGAATAATATGAATGAAAACGAAATCTCAGAAACGTGCGCGGCAGAAATTGAAAGGATTGGTAATAATTGAATTGCAGTAACCGTGTGGTATGCCTAATCCTATATGGAGGGTGACGGCGGGGGAATATTCTTCTTTTTAGTGTACGCGGTTGTTTGAAATAGGAAAAAATACTGACCGCCACGACACACGTTGTTATGCACGGCTCGTTTGTTAGAGCTGTTCATACAAAATGGTGCGAACCCCCTTGTAAGTCAAATCCAGTATGAATATAAACGAAAAAGTACATGTTTTGAAACGTGCCAAAATTTATTAACATTACAAATTAGGTCAGACATTGCCTGATGGGGGAGTCAAGAGCCTCCGAAATCGCCGTGTATGCATGAAGAGAGTGATGAATGTAGATGAAGCACGGCAGGTTTGTAAGGACAGAGATATTTGGCACTCGTTGCTTTCTGCCTACCCCATTAGGGACCTGGCGTGACGATATGTATGTATGTTCAGTTCTAATTTTGAATTTTTAAAAAGTATTCTATTTTTATTTATTTTAATATGTCAATTGTATATACGTCAATAAAAAATAGTGAATAAACAAGGAGTGAACTTTACTTGCATGAATATATTTATAAAATCAGTTTAATCTTTATAATAATCCTAAACAATGTATGTACTAATACAATACATTTAATGTATAAAAAACTTAATAGTCATACTAACAGCTGCTTTCTCCGGCCCGTAAGCACCAATGGCGCCTCTCCCCTTCCTAACGGTCGCCTCCACCGGTGCAGAGATGCCCTGCAGGTCCTTACCGAGACCTTTGCCTGGTTGGTAACCCATCTGCAAATGAAAATAACTTAACATCAATCTCATTTTTTTATTACTTCATATACAACATCAATATTTCAATATACTAGTGGTCGCCTGCTGGTCGAAATTAGACCATAATAAAAAATAATTCTTTGACATTTCTTTGGAATTTTTGTTTGACATTGACAACCAGAATGTAAACAATGA
>DWGJ01002238.1:0-16432 GCA_018246895.1 Aspitha aspitha aspitha | reverse complement strand
GGCAAAACCGGAATAATGGCTCGCAAAAATGTCGTTTTGTAATTGGTTATATTCTACTGTATTGATTTATTGTTTAAAATTTTCAAATAGCTACCCTGTAAAAATGTGGATTTGGATTGTGCGAGTATTCATGAAAATCAGCGATATGTCTTTATAATCTAATATAATAAAAAATGTTAGGTACATAATTTTGTTGCTCCTGAAGCCAGTAGACAACCATCAGTTTTTACTGAAGTACTACATATTTTTCATTCGAATTGACCAGACATATAGGTACATAAATATGATCATGATAGAACTTTTAACTAATTTGTACCTTGAGTGACTGAAACTTTACCATTTTAAAACAAATTTGTAATAAAATATTCATTTATAACTCGCGGCTAATTAAAGAATATCTGATCTGAATATTTGATTAGTACCAGGGGTAATGTAACCGCGGCTTGGATTAATAATTCACAGATTCACAATTGAATCTGCTCGCGATACCTGTTATTAAATATGCAAATTAGTTATTTATTCAAGTCGCACTTCTCCATAAAAGGGGGGCTCTTTACACGAGACCTTGCTAATGTCTTTAGAACTTTGACATTTCTGTCATACAAAACATGAAGCGCAATTTGGCTTTGGTTAGTCGGTAAAGTTATAATATCGTAATGGGTTTACAAATGATTAACAAATTTATTTATAATGAATGTGCTCCTTATTGATTGATCTAAGAACATCACATTGTAAATAAAAAGAATACAGAACAGATACCAGCACTTCTGTTGCGATAGTTATAATAATTGAGGGATAACTATCTCATAAACATGAATTAAACGTGTTTCCGAATATACATAGTTTCCCGCCAATTTATAAGAATACACATTTACTGATGATTTTATTAAAGGGAATCATTATCAATCTGTATAGTAATGTTATTAATTAACATAATATACTAACGTAACAACTACCTACATATTCATAAGTATCAATTTAAAAACTATACCTTTCGTTTTTCACTTTTTTAATTGCATATTAATTCGTCGGAAACTTAACACAATTGCATAACTTATGTCTAAACAAAAACTAAGTTTATGAGCTAAAATGTATTAGGTAGATTCGTAAATAATATAAAACGGTCGTATAAACTGAATTTCTCCTTCTTAATTGATATAATGAAAGTAAAACAATTTGTTGGCGATTTCCTCCATTCCTTGACGGGGTTTGGAAATTATTAATTATGGAATATTAAACAATAGCAAGATATCTAAGACGAGGTCCCTAGGGAATGGAACAATTTATATTATTTATATCGCAGCGGGTCCGACGGAACAAGCTAATTTCCAAAATAAATATTGGCTCAATCAAACCGCGGTGGCTAATATTAGTCACTGTTGTTTCATACTGCTTTTTGATCTCAAGTCCTTTGAGAACCACTGGCTTTTATATGGAATTGAAAATTTAATAATGATTTTTATCTACATACAGTATGATATAAATAGTCTAATATAACATTTTGAATTATTTAATCTTCTTATCAGTTGTTAAACTATTTCTTGCGGTATTTTTTCACTTTCCTTATTTAAATTACTCATTAATTAATTTTTTCTTGAATGCGAATATTTGAAACCAATCCTTTTTATATCCATTTAATTACATTCTAAAAAAACAGTTTATTTAAAATCAAGGGTCACCTATTGAATACTCTAAAGCTTTATTATTTATACTTATATCTGGGTAGGTAATTTAAAACATGTTCAAAATCATAAAGCTTCAAGCGATAATATTTTCGTCGTGTACTTCCCGGTCTCTGAGATGTGGAACCGAAGGAGGCATTGTTTTCAATAAATTAAACCGAGGACAAGAGCCCGGCTTCCACAAACAGCCGCCGGCCTCCGTCAACACAATTATTATACTCGGACAGCCACCCTCTGTGTCGATAAACATTCTCTAAATAAATTAACTGGACCTCTGAAACACTTGGCTGTATTTGTAGGTCTTTCTGTCTAGCTAATAGCATCATTTTACCGTCGTTTCTAAATATGCAAAACGTCATTATAATTTTTTTAAATTAAAAGTGGCCCACCATAGGACCCTTAAGAAGAGATCGCAACCAAACGCTAGCAATCATAATACTAAACTTAAAAAAACCTATAATATGCATATGTAGGTACTTAAAATGCGTATGATTAACGTTTTACATTTCCACAGATCTCATCGATAATGGCGTCACGACCGGCCGCGGCTGCCACGCGTACAAAAAAACAAAATCACGCAAACATTCCGTGTCCTATCGAAGATTGCGCTCGATTCACTTACGGGAAGCTACCCGACCATTTGACAAAGATACACGGTTTAACTGGCGCAGAACGAGATGCGCTAAACGAACAGCAGAGAAAGCGATTCTTCAACGGAGAACTCTGCCAGGTTCGATATTTAAAGGAATCCGCCATCAGAGACCTATGGGGCTCCGATTACGAAGACCAAAGGATACGCGCAAAGATACACCAAAGTTACGCTCTAGTCAAGATCAGAATTATACCGCTTGCAGCCACACAACGTAGTCGACCGTTGACTGAGCATGATGCAAATGTTCTCACCGCCTACAACGCTAGAACGGCGCCTCGTCCAGCGCGCGTGCAGCGCCCAAGAACTAGACCTCGACCGTACCAAGTTCCGGAGTCGAGACCCGTGGAGCGGAGAGTTTCTAGTGAATCCAGCGAAGGCGAAGAAAATACCCGGACATTACCACCTTCGCCTCCACCATCGTCACCGTCGTTGCCACCCTCACCAGCGCCATACGAACTGCAGCCCGTAGAAACCCGTTTGCGCGATATTTTCGATTCCAAAATTGACGCGGGCTACAAAGCTGTAATCGACGACATGAAGAAATCTATGGGAAGAACTCTCGGATCACGCAAGAGGAAAGCGTATCGAACCTACCGTCGATACGCCAAGCGATTGATTGCATATTTGCATCGGCAACACTCGCCGCTAGCGTACGATGTTGATGTTTTGCTATGCGGAGAAAGACAAGTCTGTGCTTTCCTAGAACGAATCAGCACCGAACATAAGACTAAAACATTGAGAAACTACATTGTGGCCGCAATCAAACTGCTAGATTCCCGGCTGTTCGCTATTGAATCGGATCCGTCTTGTAAAGAAAAAGTGGCGTCAATGACTCGCGTGTATGAAGTGCTCCACGGCCGGCTCAACGACTGCGACAGGCTCCTGGCTCAGAAGGAGTCTGTTGCTCAAACTGAAACTACATCGTCTAATTTCGACAGTGACGCGATGGAACACGGTTTCAATGAAAGTTTCGAAGAACTCGTCTAAGCCGGCTCGATATTCGACAATCAAAAACCAGTGATATTTTATAAATAATGGAACTGCGTATTATATTTTAATACTCTTCTTGTAAATATAATGCAATTAGTCGCCAAATGATGGAGTGGATAAGATTTTCTATTTATTATAATATAATAAAAAGTCATAATTTACGTTGAATATAATGTTAAGCTACTCGTAACATTAGTCAATAACTGTAAAATTCTAGTCGATCTACGTGTCTCAAGCAATAAGTTGTATTATTATCATGTAATTTATTAGTCCAAAATATATTTAACATTGTATCACTTTTAAAGTAGACGTAATTATTTTATTCTAGTTGATAATAAATGTTATGTGCAATATATAAACATTCCAAAGCTGTATCTCTTAGTGTATTAAATATTGTATTAAGAAAAACAATTCTCTCTTATATATCGAAGAAAATATAGGCTAGCTAATAATGGTGTACAGGAAAAAATTCCTTTGCCGAGTATGACATCACAATCATGTCAACGCCTATGTGACAGAATGTACTTAATGTAATCAGATAAGAGTTTTAAATAGAACTTTGATAAGTTGATTTACTATATTATTATGAGATTTAGTAGAATTGAAGTTTACTCAACCGAAACATAAATATTGTCTTTAGTTCGAGCAATAACCTGTTGAAGTAGGTGGTAAGTACATGTTATGCTGCAATCACAAGTTCAATGAAATTGACGCTGTCAGTAATAATGCCTATTAAGATTTTGTCTCTAATGTGTAGGTACCTACCTCCACGCTACGTTTAATAATTTCGCAATATAATTAGACGTGAATTATAATAAGATGTGTAAATATCAATTATCGTTTAAAATAATGTCATAGACGATTTCAGTTTTGTAGCCAAACGATGCTATTTAAAAAATAAATTTTCAATTAAAAACTAGTTTTGTTTGACTTTATTGATTAGCTCTAATTTTGATGAACCCAAAAACTTATGATTTCTTGCTTCGAAAGTTATAGAAAAGTAATGAAGTTAGTTATGTTACATAGCGCAGATACAAAGGGCGACCGATCAACAGCGTTTCAGTAAAATGGGTTTCATATATTTTTCGTTAGGTATACCAAGAAGTTCAATAAGCCCATTCATTAGGACATTATTTGTTAAGATTACTAAGTAATTGCGAATAAGGCCCTAATGATAAAACTATTACCTACCTATATATTTAAAAATAAAGAAACTCCCAATAAAAGTGTTACCTATTTTTATTCTTATTTGCAATAGATGGCGACACATTGTACTTACAAAATCGAAAATTATCCTACTACTAGACGTGCGCGTATATGTCTTGTTAAAAACTTGTAGATCTTCTAACTCCAGTTTCTATATCATTGTCACCAATTTTTATCTTTTACTGGTATTTTACTTTTACTGAACTGATATTTCAATATAAAATACATATTTATACAAAGTAGCGACATCTGTTACAGCTTTGTATAACTATCTGACGCACAACGACATCTATATTCCTTTAACAGAAGTTTACATTTTTATATCAACATAATTATACAATACGGACTAATTCCGCTACTGCCCACCAGAGAGCAGTGCTTACGGGTAAAAATCAGTTCCTTGTGAATTATGTTCACCTGGTACGTGGCTATCGTAACTGCCTGCTCCAGATTCTCCAACGACGGACGCCCACGTTCCTAGCGTTCGGATTTCATTCCGATGCGACGGCCATTTTGCTCGCTATTCGCTTATTTCGCATACCGTTGGTTAATGCGACGGATTATGTTTTAAATTTGAAATATTTCCGGTGAAGTAAGCTTCTTTTTCATCTTTTAAAGATACCACATCCCTTTTAGAAGGAACTTAATGCTCAGTAACAAATTGTTATTTTTTTATAAGAAGTTACAAAGCTGATTTATTTGTTGTACATATTATTATTTCAGCAATTACATGATTTGGCATTTTATTGTAAGTATTTATTTAATTTACTTCGAAGGTCAGATGAAACTAGGATACAATGCTATTTTTGAAAAGTTCTTCCAAAACAAATGTAACAATTGTTTTGCGATTTTTTCCGAGTTCCGAGTCCACGTAAATCTATTTTATAGCGTACTTCGCAGGCGCTTCGTTGTAACATGATTTTATTGCAATTGTTAGCGACATAATCTGTTTTTTTTGGCGATATTCTAATTTAAATATCACATAAATACAACTTTTATTATTATTTTAACAGTACAAACGGGATATACCAATAATTCCGAAAAATGTGAATAAATTTCATCACATGATTTAATTTTTTACTATTCGACCTTTTCATGTTAAAGGCGATGGACATTTTTAACGAAAATGGAATAGAAGATCGCAAACATTACAAAAATTAAATAAACGATAAAATATTATGAGATTTATTAAGGTTTGCGTGTAAAATGAAGTCGAGAGTAAAAGCAGTTCTTGTGTTATTTTATTTTACAGTATAACCTTATTGACTACTGTTTTAAAATTTTCGTAAAAGATGTAATTCTTCCGGGCACAGGTGTGTATTTTGTATTATCTCTTTGTATATATTTTTTTATATCTGCTGTTATGTATTACTACTTAATTTATTAATGGCAGACATTATAACAAAATAAAATCAATTTTAATTGTCAAAACGTCTATTGATCAATAATCATGACCGTCAAACTCGTTTACGCCATCTAAAAGATGAGTTGCTCAACTTAGAACAGCGGATTTTCAAAACTGCTCTAAATTCACAGCATTAAAATGATCGGTCAACCGCTATCAGCAAAATAAATGACAAGCTTTAAACGCTGTTCTACCTGCACCATTGAACACCACAAATGTACCTAATATATACGATTGAACCTAACCGTTTATTTACGTTATTTACATTTAGAAATGTAGTGACTGTATTAAAAATGAAAAATATAGTAGATGCCTATTTTTCTGCTGATGACTAACGCAGGCAGTAAAGATGTAGCGGGTAGCATAAACAAACGACCGGCATGACGCCTTCTATTTCTATCTTCACACTCATCGAGTTATTTCTGTATCCACAGTCTGCCTTGAACCGCATACATCAAGTACGACCTACTTGATTTTACCACTGGAACGTTCTAGAACACATCATGAAAAGTGACTATGTCTTTCTACACGTGGGAAGGCTAGTCTTTACTGACTGATTGATATGTCTAAAGATATAACAAATACATTGGCTTTAAATAGATTCCGTAACGAAAATTTTTCTTTTTTTTATTGCAATAAATCATTTGTAATTCTGTTTTTAATAAATACCATATAAATGTAGATAGTCGTGATTGTTACCACGAAATAGTTAAAAATAAATAAAAAGTTCTAAATACTGTTATAAATCTTAATAATTTTAATTGAGGCACTGAATAACGAAATGTCTGATGAAGTAATTTTTTGTGAAATTCGCGTAACATTATTTCAGTTGCGTAAGATAAATTATGGTTGTGAACCGTAACATTTACAAAATCAAAGTTAAGTAAGTAATGCACCTAATTTACATCGAAATACTGTCGTATATGACACTAAAATAATGTTACCTTTTAATTTAACATTCCTGCTCTCGAACATGCTAAAATTGTATGAGACATATTTTAATTTTGCTATAAAAGTGTGTTAATGTTCAATCCAAATTAAATTTTGACGTCATTGTATTATTCATGATATTTAAGGCAATTACTGAACTCAAACTGTCGTTATAATTGCACTTTACTGCACATTTGTATGTATCGTCAAGCAGGAGCATAGATAACTACATTTCTGTCAATACCAGAATTGAAACGAACGTTGTTTATAAAATATACACCATTAATATACCAATAACTACTCTAGTATCTATTGTTATCTATTGAGAAAATTCTCACACGAATGCACCCGCTCTATCGTTGAATAACTAAATGACATCTACAAGCTTGAAAAGTGCAACAGCAAACAATGCAATGCGAACCGAGTGACGTCACGCGCATTCGGTGCAAAGTGCATGTATGCACCTTAATCTCCTCGCGTTTATGAGAGCCTGGTGATCGTTCCTTTTGTGAGTGACACCAAAGGGGCCCTATCCCCTTCGGAGCACCCTTCTCTGGGTCATCGCACGTCTTCCGGTCAATGACATGACCAACTTTTGAACGTATTTTGAACATATTTGTAAGGTAAGGTCTGGAATATCGTGAAGATAACATCCGTAAAGTAAGATTTGCATAAATATTAATTAAGTGTATATTATAAAATGAAATTGCAATTTAACAATAACATTATCATAAAATTTAACACGTCACTTTGCGTACTCTTACCAGGAACTCGATGTACAAGGAGTACAGGATTAAAGAGCGGCTAAATGCAGTTTCTGCATTCGAAGCGAGATGCACATATATTGATTGGTTTTGAGTTTGTGCTGGTAATCAGCGGACGCAAGATTTTATAACGTAATGTTGTATTTTTCTTTTGATATTCTTAAAATTGTTGGAACATTTCTACGTTTTTCAAATCTTTTTTATCTAGTTTCATGAAGTTTCCCAGCTCCCTGGTATATTTATCTTTTGTAAAGATCTTTAACGTTCCATTGCTGCTCAGTCACGTTCCATTGCCCGTTTTATGTGTGGGTCTTAGCTGAGGCTAATTTTATTCATTTCTATATCGACCATTGTTATATTAAGATGTATCTGTTAACGGACAGTACTTAAGTACTGAATTATCTTAGTGCTAAAAAGCGTAGGGGAGAACAAAATTAGTTATAAGTGGCAATATACTGATGTTTTTTACTAATTAATACTTGTTTTGTTATTGTTTTGATATTTCTGCTTACTGGGCTCCAAATTTTGTAATGGATATTTTTCTTTAGTTATGCTTAAGCTGCGCTAGACGGCAAATTTATGTAATTTATGTATTAAATTTCTCTGTAAGTAAATTTTATATTCTTTGAGAAAATAACAATCTTTAACGCTAATATAGAATCATAATAAACACTTCTCAACATGCTGAGTCATATCTGATTAAATTCTGTTACTTTGATGCACATTATTTATGACATTTAACAGTCTGCGTATGACATACAGAAACACAATTTTATGTTGCTTTGACTAGTGGGTCCGAGCTATTTCGAAATTAGCTTGATAAAAAAATATTCATATATTTTATTTATAAGCAAAAATTTAATTGTGCGATCCAAAAATTTGTTCTCCTCGATTCCTCGATTCTCCTCCTTCAAAGCAGATTTTGTGCTATATTCCTAAAAATAAACCAAGGCAATCAAATTTCATATTACCAAATCTATTTATAAAGTTAATAAAGGTTTACCAAATCTCTTTGGAAAATGACTAGATAAATCGTTAGATTTTCTATTTGCTTTGAAATAGATACATAGTTTCTTTATGTAAACAGGATAAAACGTCATTTAGCTTTTGTTTATCACAATATCCGCAACTTTTCCTTTGTTAAACATTATCGTAAAGAGTATTCCGCGAAAGTAAAGTATATAACGCCTACTAATTCAAGGCTCAAGCGCTTTAAATTTTTCATCCGAGAGAAGTGTTGTATAAATAGACCGATAGGATATAAAGCTCAAAAAGTATCTCCAGAGATCGATTCCAGTGATATTTATTTGAAGGAGAAAATATCTCAATATACGTAAGTGGATATTTTCGGCCATCGTTTGGGTTTCTGCGTAGTGTCCGTTCTCACTCACGTTTACACCTATAACATTTTGCTGCTGTATAAAACACGTTATGTGACTCAGTATCGGTTATTTAGCTCCCCACTCTTGAGAGAGAGCCATCTAGTGGCAGACGCGCCAAACGCACGCGAGTGAAGTGAGGTGTTGTGCTTTGATATTCCATCCTAAACAAAATGCCTGGACGTCCCATTTGGCAGGTAAATTTTTCGGAAATATAAATTTTTAATTGAAATGAAATATTAATATGTACCTACTCTAAAAATAATTAAATTCTAATCACATTAGTTCAAAAACTACAAACGTACATGCCTAAAATTATTATCTTTTTCTACAAATATAAATACGAATATTTTTTTTTTAAATACTAATTTTTTGTAGAGCCTGTAATTACGGAGAGTTAACTGAATTCGAAGATGAATAATAAAGTAACCTTGGCGTGTTTACCTGAAAATAACAGGTAGAAACGAACTGGCCGGTCATAAATTTACTTTTAACCTTGATTTAGTTTTGTTCTATTTTTTTCGACTATACGATTAGAAAATTATTAAATAAAACGCTATCAGAGGAATCTTTCAGGAAACGAATAATAATTAAACAAAATGAGCTTATGGTATGACTTTTACTATTATTATTTACATTATCTTAGTAATGAAAGTAGAAAATATTGCAGTTTCGAAAACTATTTGCAGTAGCATCAAACAAATTTATAATAATATACGTACAAAACTTAAAACAAAATTGTATACAATGTAAACGTTTTTATGCATGTATGGAACATGCATAAAAACTTGCAAACGTAAAATAACTAAATAAAAAACATGTCTTTATCACATAAAAAGATACAAAAGGTACAAAATGTTAGAGACTAATCAATTAAAGTACTAGGTTTATATACATCAAGTCTTTAAAAAATTATATGCCTAATATATTTTTTCTCGGAGTGTTATTTTCGTATCGAAAATTTAATTACTTCTATAATACTCAACTATTTAGCGCTTATAGACTAACACCACAATTAAACTTTCTTTTTATTAGGTGAACTATTCTTAACATCTCCTACCATGAAATTTGCTGGCAAGTTATGGAAAATTTGTTGCATAAAACCTATTAAAATATCTTCAATAGTTTTTGTTAAAATTGGCCTGAGAGATTCCGACACTGGCCGCCAATTCGCGTTTAAATACTCGTTCGTGCTGTCCTCTGAAAATGTATAAAAAAAACGTCTTTTATCCCATGAACATGGGCTCTGTGGAGCCACACAAGTCAACGTTGCAATTTTGCAACATGTTGGTACTAGGAAATCATATCTTCAATGGAATAGAACACTGTATGTAAGCTCCATCTCGTGTTGAGTAGACTTAAGAGCGACGCACACTAGCGTCATCTACTTCTAATTAGTGACAGTTATTCGACAAGTTTAAGTCTTTAGTTAGAGTTCTAGATGGCGCTTGATGCTACTTATAAAATCTTTATCAACTTACCCAATGATTTTATACCGTCGAAAAGATTGTTCATACGTAATTTTAGTCCTCCTATAGAATATTTCACATGTGCTGCAGTAACATTGAAAAATACGAAACCATCTTTGTCATATAGTTTAACATCGCTTACTATATCAATCGTCATATTGCCTGCAAACGTTTATTCATATACACAATAAAAAAATATTACAGATTTACTAAACAATGTGCTGTCTATTAACTTTTAAAGCAAAATAAAACAACAATTTCTACTTACTTGGCTCAAACCAACAAACACCGCGACCAACCAACGGTATCAACAATATCTTTCCTTTTAAATCATATGTGCCTTCAATCCTTATTTTTGGGATAAAAACTTTTGTGTAAAAATCATAGGTTTTACTGTCGACCCTGGAATTTCAGAAGAAAATGAATTGTTTATAACAAATGGTACAAACGTAAGTGATACAAGCTAAATTCAAATAAGCGATACGGAAAGATCGTACGAATTATCAGCGGTAACTTTAATAAAATTCGAACATTTGTCGCGCGACTGAGTTGAACGAACAGTCGCGCAAAATACTAGGATCGTATAAACGCGAAGTAGCGAATTGATACTCACTGGCTCTGCAACACTTGTGTATGTCCAAAGCCCGTCACGACCACGTTATCGAGAGCCGCGTTCACATTTACTGGACCTTCGCCTTGCAAAATTCTTATTTTTGGGATATTCAAAGGATCTAGTGCAGGCAAATCTATCTCTGGAAGACCTGAAAGTAACATAGTAACTTTATATAGCGTACCTTTTTTAAAATTTCTCTCTTTAGACAATGCCGCAAGCGATTATAATAATATTTGATATCGCTTAGTCTCGCGTGAACATGGTGAAGAAATAGCGCTTTCGCTTTCCGCAAGTTACCGACGTACTTGTCTGCATGTTTCGTAATTGAGGCTATGTGACTAATGTAGTGGTTCATGAACCTACCAACCTAACACTTTTACATTGCAATAGTTTTTAATCCATGCCTCGAGATTTTTCAATAACAATAAAAGAATTATAATTGTAAATGTCGTCATAGCCATGTTACGAGGGAGACAGTGTTTATTTGCGTATTAAAAACACGACGATGAGGTAATAATGAATAGGATCGCAGCAACACAAAGAGCAGATGGAAGGTACACGGCCGACATGGTGGGATTGTGCAATGAACCAAGCGCTGAGCAACCGCGCCGGCAACTTACGCAGTGGACTGGTTAGGTTAGCTTGAAGTCACATTATTACTTGTATTATTTCGTATGCGTGCTCCAAATAAACATTGCGATATTCGACGACCGCAAAGGAATAAAATTAAAAATGCTCTTAAAAAAGGAAAAATTAAAAACTTAATTTCACAGATCCGTAGGTTTTGCCCATAATATTGTCTAAATGATTTTTTATTCAGAAAGTATTTTACCTGGCCCTAGAGCATCGAACAATTGTTGTACCGCTTCCTTTGAGCAATCATCAAATTCTGGGTCACTTTTCAAGCATGTCTTCACAAAATTTGCTAAAATGTAAAATTAACGGTAATTAAAATTTGTACAAATTAAAGTCTTACGTTATATTCACCAACTCGAATCCCCCCTTCCCTCCCCCAATAGCTAGAGTTCCGTGTGCTTCAGAATTTTATATAATGTGTCGAGGCCTTGACATTGACCGACAAGACATGGTTGACACATCGAAGCTAATCAGGCGTTACACGATTGATAAAGCCACTGTTCTCACTGCACTATGAATAGGTAGGTACTTAATTAAAATTCAGTGAGATCCTTTATTCCATGGTAGGTCACCTGATGTTATTGTAACCCTTCAATATGTGTATCTATTTTATTCTTCTACAAACTTGGTGCTCAGAGGTTTTACAACTATTTGTCTTTGTATGTCTGGCTACCACCGTCCTAACGGGAACATAAAAAACACTGCTGCTACGCAGCAATATTGATGACCACGGTGCATCCGCAGGCGAACTCTCAATGTGGAGGAACACCTACATTCAATTTAAACTTGTATAGTTTTTTACATACGTTATCAAAGAACTTTAACACATCTTATATCTACCATCGACTTATATAACTAATCGGTTACAAAATTTACTTCGTAGTTGGACGCAAATACATCTTATATAGTTATCATCAATAAACTTATATGTGGGTCAATTTTATAGTCGAGCGGTATTCGGCACATACATAAGTAAAAGCATGTCCAAAAATACTCACGCTTGCTCCTATAGTGTTCTGCCACTGCGCAGTGTAGCACAAAAGTCACAATAAATAATTTAAACTGCATGTTTGTGTCCGATCCGAAGTGGCAACCCCGGCAGGTTTGTACGTGGCTGTCGAGCGGGCTGCGCGACGTGGTGGTTGGACACTAAGTCCCCGCTGTGTTATGCTTGCCGCGTATCGTAAGGAGGGGAGTCACACGCAATTGTTAGTTTTGTAAATAAAATTTAAACTTTGCCCTTAACATCTTTCTAATGCAATTCGTGAGATACGAGATGAGCGTATCTTGCCTCCACCCCGCTGTGTTTATTGATATATGTATTTTATATTGCGGCATATAGGAAGATTCTACCGGTCTATAACTTCTGGCGCAAATTTGTAATACTGTTGTATCTTTGATATCAATTACATTGATGTAAAAACACTACCAAACGTAGATGACAACTAAAACTTGGAGAGTAAACGTAGACCTTCCCATTCAGGTTTAATTCTTCAATTTTCCGTTTCAACCGTGAAAATTGTTCTAATATGAATTGAATTCGCAACCAACTATGCCCTACTTCATTTATTTCCTGTTACACTTGTTTTATCGCAGCAATACTCGTAATAGAGACCTAATAAGTGTAATAAGTGTTACATCCGTTCCGTATCATCAATTTCGTCCAATGAAAAAAGCGAATTGCGTAGATTAGGGAAGTAGGGGAGAGTAGGGAAGTACTAATTGGTCTAACAAGTTGATTTTGTTGCTAAACGTAGTCGTATCGATGCTTTTTGAAAATAATCGCCGTAAAGATATCTTCTACTTCGTGTTTCCTAATTTCATTATGAAACAGTAATTTTGCAATATGAAAGACTGTAATCTTTGGTAAGATATTAAAAAATATATTAAAAGGTATTTTACTTTTTTTTAAGATTTTGATATTTAAAGAAATAAATGCAATGCTTATGTATTTCATTTGAGATTCGATTATTTATTACAAACAGCATCTCCTATGCTTTATTTAGGTTAAGATGCTTGTTGGTGAATTAGCATTAAATATTGGTATTTTATTATGCGGGATTATGTTATGCTAGCTTTTGGCAACGTTTAATAGTTAACTATGTTGCTCAAGTAAATAAAACCAGTTCACGGACTAACGAGTGAACCCGCCGCGCTGAGCGGTTAATGTCCGTGACCACATGCCGGTAAGTTTTGGATTACCTATCGACGTAAGAAATTTGCAAATGACCATAGACATCACACACGATTAGACCGCCATTTACCATTTTTGTTCATTAATAGACGTGTCTCAAATAGTCTAATATCATGTGTACGTATGTAGGTAACTACATTATGTAGATTATACATAAATATATGAAAAATAAGACTAATATAGAGATGAACAGTTTTACAATCAACCGAAACAAAAACCGGAAAGTGTGTTACAGAAATATAAATTCAATCAATGTTCAAAATAGTATTTGAATTTAATGTATAACAGCTGAAAATCTATATAAATTATGTAGTGAAAAAAATACGATTTTTATAGAACGTATTAGTGTTAATTATTTTTTGCACTTGTCAAATGTCAATCGATACCAAAACATTCCGGTATTCGCATAAGCTATAAACGTATGCTGATTGATTGTTTTAATACAGACGACCTCGACGACACGACCTAACGTCGTTATGATAATCTATACAAATGGAATATTTTGGCTACTGTAAATTGCCTCAGAACGTATGTATTTGCGGGGCTTGCCCCATACCAGCGAACGGTCGACGATTGGACCTTGAGCGGTGAATGCTCTCCTTGCTTACACAACAAAGGGTGACAGAATATGCAAAACAGTGCAAAACATGTAAGCAATGTATACATATTGGATAATCCTCACTTAGGTGAGATATTTATAACAGAATAATATATAAGGCGTGAAATTATAATTACATATTACATTTCAGCACTGACATTGCTCAATGGTTTTCTAGAGTGGAATCCTGAGGTGAATCTCTATTTCTCGGTAACTAGTTGCGGAGTTTCACTTACCTGTAACTCCTTGGAGTTAGTTAGAAGTAAATAAACGAATTAATGTTACCAGAATGCTGTACCTTCAATGTATAATCTCTGAATTACAAACCCAAATGTTATAGGTCTGTGATTTCATATTTTTACATTTACAAATGCTTAACTTTTAACTTTATTCGCGTTTTGTGTTTCATTATTTTATTGCTCCCAGTCATTTATTATTATTTATTATTTTACGCTTTCTGCAATGTAACAGTACGTAAATGTAGCGTTATCGTAATTGTAATAGTTATTGTGAATTGGATAATCAATAAGAGAAACAAGAGAGCGTTGAGTTTTAGATTGTAAAGAAATTAAGGGGTTGCTAAACGTTATAATATTTACAAACACTCGAATTTGAACAAAATGGACAAAATAATAATAACGCTTTTTCGTGTAAATTCTCTTTACGCCAGAGCATAATATACTATGTATTAATTTTAGTGGCAATGCAATCAGAGATATCAAAAAATATCAGAGAAAACATTATTTGCCGGTAGATTATCTTGTATAGAAATGTTGTAATGAAGTTTTCTGTATATATTTACACTGTGATTGATTTATTATTTAATTCTGTTGAATTACAATCAATTTTATTTACACCCCCTGCTTTACATGAAGGCAAAGGAGTTATTTATTCGAATATTACAACGTTTAACATTTTACAGAATTTTTAAAGCAATCTATATCTCAACGTTTTACTTAGTACAAATTTTATATATTAAAATTTTAAAAATCAACATTATTAAACAACTCGACAAATTAAGTACATAACTAGGTTTTTCATTAAATATTTTTGTTAATTAGGTATCATTTGTAATTTCAAAGGGCCTCGAGGCAGGCTACTGACAAATTACACGTGTACGAAGCCAATGATGGATACTAATTACTAAGCAAGTATAAATCATGCGTCTGTCACGGCGTTCTGCTATGTCATGAGTTGAAGATAAATCCGACAGTACCTACCTCTCGTTTTGGCGCACAGTCAAGATAAATAAATTTTTACAGAGCACGCTCGAACCTGTAAGCTGCATGGAAAAACGTTTATTCTCCAATGTAAAATTTTCACTAACGTAATTAAATCTCCGCGTGATTTTGTTCTTATAGAACTCCGATACCGGACTTTTAAACAAACTGAATTATTCACAAATAAACTGCAAGTGATGTGGGTGCTGTTTGCTTTTTCTGTCGGTCTGAGAATATGCGTTACTTTGCCTAACATTTACAGGAAAGCAACCTACGCTCTTTGTTTCTGCAATTTAAATTATTCTAGAGCTTGATGTGCGATGGCCAAATTGAATCCTAATTTAAAATCTACTCTACATTTCGTCAAAACGTTAAATTCAATGGATCCTGTCTATCATTATCAAATACAGCGGTAACCACAGATCTGCGCGAGCTATTTATGTTGTCTTAGTTATTTTATTTTAGGTTAGCTATAGCGACAAGAGAATATTATTACGGGACTGAATAGTACAGAAATTGTTACTGATTTTTATTGAATAAAACATGTATTTCTTAATGAATTGTTCTGCCATTTATATGCATGTTGTTTATATTTTTTATAATCTACATATCCATAGGTGCTCAGCTGAAATGGCTTCCCATACGTCAACGAAGACACGTCAGGATACTCTGCACCGCTTTCACTATCCTTAAA
>DWGJ01002237.1:0-16438 GCA_018246895.1 Aspitha aspitha aspitha | reverse complement strand
TGGAGTGAACTAACAATTGTGTAACATCTTTAAATGTACCCATATTTGTGCAAATAAATGTCTTTGTCTTTGAAAAATAATTAATGCTCGTATCGTTGGTCGGTCAGTTCCAGAAGGAGTGCGGCCGCGTGGGGCGGCGGCACCGCTGGGTGGCGTGGTGCGCGCGGCTGGCCGGCGCCGCGCCCGCGCCGCCCGCGCCGCTCGCCGCCAGCGCCTCCTCGCAGCTGCCCGAGCCGCGCAGCGCCCGCGCGCGCCGCGCCGCGCCCGCCGACCGCAGCGACCGCAGCGACGCCCTCGAGCCGCGCGACGCCACGGTACGCACGCACGCACACTAAAAAGAAAGAAAAACTCTATTCCATCCAATAATAAATCCAAATAAAGATACCAAGAACAAAACAAGAATATTAAAAAAGAAAAAGACTAAAATATTGTAATGAACAAAAAAAATCAAAAAAGGCGGTGCACTCAGCCGTTCCCGTGGAAAACCACTGGCGCTGATTGATATGGAAGCTCAATTGACTCTACTATATATGTGCAAACATAAGACGTTACAATGAATAGACTTAATTGACCTTGCTTTGTAATAACAAATCACGCTCTACAACTTATTAGATATCGATAAAAACAAAGTTATTGATATTTACGATATAACACATATAATTATATACCTTACATTACAATAAAAATCATTTGGTACACACATTTTTCCCAGGGTAAAAAATATGTATATCATTTCCTTGCAATTCAAAGCAAATAAAAAACGCTTTATATTATCCTAATCTTTGCATGAAAATCCAGGTTGTTGGTAAATAGTTCCCCTATGCGTACCTCCCATATATATATATATATTATATATATTCGAGAAATGGCCATATTTTAATTATTTTTTAAGTAACCTTATGCATGAGTATGGCAACATTTGTAACGGATAAAAAATACTTTTTCGTTGCGTTCAAACAGAGTACAGCCAGCACGTCGGTGTCCGCATCGACAACAAACAACTTAGTCATCAACAATCTGAACGTTGTCGTCAACAACAACAATCACAACAACAACAACGTCATCAATAACGCCTCCGTCGCGTCCCTCGCCGCCGCGGCGGCGGCTCACAACTATCATTCTCATCGAAACAGGCGAAACTCGCAAGACAATCAAAATTTCGGTCCCTCCACCAATTTCGGTCCCACGCTAAACGCGACGGGGGCGAGTTTCGCCCACAACATCCCCGATAGGGAGCCGCCGGCGCCTATGACGCATCTGCGGAACCCCATCAACACGGGCAGCGGCCGCTACCCGCCCGGCTACAGACAGAACGTCCAACAAGGTGCGTACGCTTTGGTTTTGGAGATAGGATTTGTTCCAAATTTAATTTAAAAAAAAAATGTTTTATACATGTTGACCACCCAAACACCACTTGGTTTTATTATTCGTAACTAATTGGTTGAAGACAGCTCAATCGATTTGTCTTAACATTAACTCGATATGTTACCGTTCCTTGTGTATAAACTGCGTCACTAACATAACAGATGCGATGAGATGTACGTTGATTTCAAATTTTTTCTTTGTGATGATTTACTTTTGTGTTTGTTGTACGGTAAGTTTCGATTTTGTTTTCTCTGTTTCTGTTTTTTAATCTTCGTTTCCTCTATTCTGTAACAGCACTAACGCTTCAACATTTACTAACAATTAACTGGATCTTGTCCTAACATTTCACTTAGTGGTGTGGTGGTTAAGTAAAACTAGTATTCGCATCCGCTAATGGGTTCGATTATTTTAATTTATAACAACAATTATTAATAAAATAATAAAAATCCATAGTGGCGGATGCAGCACGTTTGGAATTATGAATCCTATCTCTGTAAACTCAATGCGTATGTCACGATACGGCTTGTCTCTCTGTCGTTAGCGATCTGTCGGCCGGCTATAGGGTTCTCTTGTGTAGTTTAGTGTATGTAAGTATGTGTAATGTTGACCTTTCTAACCACGAACAGAGCTACAACTCCCACGCGGAGCCGTCGCGCTGGACCGTGCGCCCAAGCGCGCCGCTGTACGTAGCGAGCGAGGAGGCGCGCGCCGGCCGCGCGCCCACACCACAAAACATACCCCACAGCTCGTCCCACACACACAGCATCGCGTCGATGCATAGCTACAGAAACAATATCGAAGTGCCCAACGATTACCAGAACCTTCGCTCGCGGTCGCCATCTTGTTACTCCAACAAGATGGCGGCCTCGATCGGCGCGAACGAGTGGACGTTGATGGCGAACACGATCGGGGCCAACGCCTGGAAGGTGAGGGGAGGGCTGCGTGACACTTCTAGAGTGATGTTTCGTTTTAGAATGCTCTAGTAAGATCTCGACGCCTGTTCCGTTCGTCGTTCGCTGTGAACCATAGACAATGGTGCTTTTTAAATATTCTCGTATTGTTTATTGATAAAATATGTCATAAGGTTTATAATGTGTATTCATATAATACGCCGTCGTTAAGAAGAAAACTGCAATAATGTTTATAATCGCTTTAATTAAATTATATCTTTACAATTGTAGACTTTCTGCGCAACTTGAAAATAGTTTTAGTATGTTTCAGCATTTCTCTCTATATATTATCTGTGTTTGATGATTGTTGAAAGTTTTCCAGGTGCCGGTTACATGAGAGATCTTACTAAAGTAGCGAGCCATAACTGCATGTCTAACATAGCATCGCATGACGTCATCATCCGCGCACAGTCTTAGCCCATCCCACCTCCTTCTGTACGACCATTTTACGACACACAATCATACAATCCGTTCGATCGATTTAGATTACATTTAATGTGCTTTAGTATAGTTCTATATCAATAGTATTACATTACATATTATTATAATTATTACATATTATAATTAGGTTTCAATGTTTAAGTTATAAAAGGCTATTATTGCAGTCAAATAAACACTATTAATTATGTTAGGTTAGATTAGTCTATACTAGTTCATAGTGTGGTGATTGGATCTTAAAATTGTATTTAAGAGAATCTATCTTACGGGTTGATTGGATATCGATATTAAAAAAGTATAAGCACAAGATAACCATCGCACTTCTTTAAAACTATCATTCTATACTAATACCCTACATTTGGTACGAATAGTAATAAATATTGATGTTTTTCTCTGTTAATTACTAAATTTGTACATAAATATGAATAATCCGCATTCCTAATCGATTTAAAATTCGTTTATATTAACTGATTTTTAATCAACTATAAATATAAATTCGATATATGTAGGTAGGATCTCTGTATAATGTGTTAAAATTGTTGGATTCTTTTAATAGTTAACACGGACTGGATATTTTTATGAAATGGCTAAATGTCATTTATCTTGATACAGTTTAATTGGTTGTTTGTTGCCTTTCCGATCGTAAAATTGTTTCATCGTCTTTTAAACTGCTGTACGAATTGAGCTGTCTTTCAATTAGCGTTCATTTAGCCCGCTCCAGATATGACGCGGATGGTATTTCAATGAGCTGGATGTTAGTTAGATTAATTTTAAAAATATCTACTTTTTCCAGAACACTTCTTCTAAGCATCATTCCGGGAACACGGCGACCCTGCCTCACCACGACACGCTCTCTCGCCAAATGATCCAGCAGAACCACATCCACGGCTCGTACAGCGAGTGCGACGCGCCGCTCGCGCCCCTCGCTCCCCTCGCGCCGCTCGCGCCCGGCTCTCCCCGCCACGCGCTCAAAGACGAGGAGAGTCCGCTCCACCATCCCGGCTACCAGACCACGCGCAGCTACAACCACGACTTCAGGAACCCGCACGTCTACATGTCGCAGCACTCCCCCGGCAGCCAGGAGATGATCTTCCGCAAGCACTACAAGGACGAGGGCCGCCGCAAGCACCACCACCACCACGCCGGCCAGACCGTCAACCACACGTACTCGGAGATCGCGTCGCAGCAGGGCCGCATCTACAGGCGCGGCTCCGAGCAGGAGTTCCGCGTGATACAGGACGACCCCGTCTACGAGGAGATAGAGCGAAACGAGACGCTCATGTCGGATATGTCCGACGACAACTCCGGGCCGGACGGCTGCCGCCCGAACGCCGCGCACCACGGCTCCTCCGGCTCCAAGTTCTTCGGCGACCACCGGCCGCTGATCTCGTACAGCCCGGGCGAGAGGCACCACCACGAACCGGAACACTACGGGAAGTACGGCAAATGGGACACGCTGGAGCGGTACGAGCCGCGGCACGCGTACGAGAGCGGTCGCCTCGTGCACCCGTACCACCAGCCGCAGGAGAGCAACATGCGCGCGCTCGCCGCCGTCCTCAACGGCGAGAACAACGTGGTGTGCCACCTGGAGCCGCACGGGTCCTACGACGCGTACCAGCCGCAAGCCGGCAACCCGCGGACCGTGTCGCAGCCCAGCTTCTGAACGTATGAATCGATGACGTCGACGCGGAAAGGTTTCGTTCGGTCGGCGAGTGACTGTTCTCGGAACGTGTGCGCGTAAAGTAATAGTGAATGAATTTTTCTATGGACGTAGTCATAGAACGGGTAGTGTCACGACGGAGCGTGATAGCGTTTGTTTAGAAACTTGCCATATTGTGGGACTTTAAAGTAACATATACTATATTTATAGAAGATTAGATGTAAAACTTAAATTTAAATCACTTTTTCCACTGTGATCCTATTTAATATAACGGCTCAAGTTTCATTGTCGCGACCACTGTTGGTTTATCGGGTGGTATTACCGTTTTGTAAATACTCGTCTAGCGTTTAGTTATAGACTCGACTTCCAGTGTGACGTTAATACTTCTACTTCGAATTCTCGGTTCGTATCATGGCATTTTTTTTCGTTTGTGAAGCATTTTTATTTTATTAATAGGCGTAAAGATCTGTGATGTTTCATTTATATGCTTTAGATTAAGTTTTTATTATTATTATTAACTTTGGATGAACGATTTTTGAACACTGCCATATATGAGTTGTACGCTGAAATTTATATGTGTAAATTTGTGGGTGTTATATCT
This sequence comes from Aspitha aspitha aspitha, assembly GCA_018246895.1. Lineage (NCBI taxonomy): Eukaryota > Metazoa > Arthropoda > Insecta > Lepidoptera > Hesperiidae > Aspitha > Aspitha aspitha. The sequence continues at coordinate 11,424 of DWGJ01002237.1, read as the reverse complement.
ATTTCTTGGGACATGCTTCGTTCCAATTCTGGTCTGTATCTGCGTGTCGAGTGTGATAATCGAGTCTTCACACGGCACGAAGGAAATTTGGCGCCAAATCTTACGTTTTCCGTTTTACACAATTGGACTTATGCGTTTAGTTATAACATGTATGATCTTAAACTGTCCTTACTGCCGCTGCGATAGAAAGACCGCTTCACGCTTCACCCGCTAAGTAATAGTACTGTGGGGGGGGGTAGGCACACACGCTGAAACTGCATCATTCTTATATTACTGATTTAAAATAAACTTTAGTCAAGTTTAAAATCTAATGCTGATATACTGCAATAAAGCAGATTATCTTCAACTGTAGCTTTGTATCAAAAAGTACTCTCTGGAATACCTTAAAATGAATGTTGACTCTCATGTATATTTCACGTTATAATTCGTTATCCTAATAATGAACAATAGTACAATAGACGTGACAAAAGTGTGTGCGACGCCTTATGTTGCGATGAATAAGACGTAAGGAATGCGTGTACATCGCCAATTATTCTACCTTTTATTATTTTTCTATGAGCAGCTTCGTACGTTGTTTTCGAGGACTAAAATCCATCCAATCCTACTATAGACTGACACCTATCGATGTTGTGCACTTCTCTGTACATTAGAACTTAGTGTTAACACTTTTACTTAAAAACACAAAATGTAAACAAAAAAAAGTCGTGTATTGTTTCAACGTAACGCTAGTGACCGCGAACGGGAAGCGAAAAAATGTTTTCCCGCCAAAAATGATGATCATGCGTTGCTGTTTGTCACACAGTTGAACGAAAATAGTTTAAGAATCCAAACGAATGTCATTTTCCCGCGAATCCCTCGTTTGTCGTGGATCTGTCATTTAAAACTGACAGTTACTAAGATATTTGTTGCCAGTGTAAATATTTTTCCGTTTGTCGTTCGCGACAAAGCAGTACTTGAAGTAGATTTAATTTTAATGCCATGAATTGTTAATTTTTACGATTAATAAGGAATTGGGTCTGTTGTCTGTACAGGACTAAATTGATTTCTTGTATATTTTGGATCGATGAAGCAATATTATAGACTGGAGTATTTAATAAATTTTCGGCCCTTTTGTATCTATGTAACACTAATTTATATAACGTTTTAGTATGGCCAAAATTTATGAAATACTTTCCTAAATGGAAATTATAGTAAAAAAATTATATAAGGTGCGGAGTATTATTTTTTGTAATTGGTATACCTCCTAGTCCAACTATTTCTCCCACTATGTAATTAAATAATAAGGTGACTTCATACTCAACTGCAGCTTCACGGCTGTGCGTACGTCATGTTTTTGTACAATCTACCCTCGAAATTTCGTAATGGATTAACAATTTATAGAGCACTGTATTTTGTGAATTCAGATTACCGTATGGCGGAATTTACGTCTGCGTAAGTGATTATACGGACGCCCCACCAAGTTTGCACCAAACGATCGCTACACCCGTCAAGCTCGCAGGTGGAGTGTTGTCATCGGAACTGTACATTACGTCATGTGTAACTTCTGTTATATATTATTTTGTTTTCGATTGTATTTTAAAGACGTTGACAATTATATTAATGTAAAGTAGGCGAACAGAATGTGTAAATAATTTAAAGTTTATATAAATAAATAGTGGCTGTTCTGAGAGGACGACCGCAAATTAGACGACTCTTTTATTTTATTACATTTTTGATTTACCTGTTTACCCATAAAGACAGAAAATGAATATTATATACAAGCTTGTCGTCTTCCAACGAAAGTCCCATTAAAATCGCTAAAGGTGTTCACGAGATTTATGGATTTATGCATACCTATATGCATAGGTACAATCGTTAATAAAATTGCTTAATTTTTGCAGTATTAATTGCACAGTAAATTAAATATAAACATCAGTTTATGCAATTGTCTCATCAGTATTATAAATATGTTCTAATTTTTTCCAGTTAAATGTAATAAATTAAATGTAACCAAAGTACTGTTTAAAATGAGATTCAAAGCATGAGACGACATACAAACAGACAACTGAAAATCTATTTTGTCAATAACGTGATAATAGTCTTCTGTTAGTAATATGAATTTCCAGATAAATGAAGATAATTTAATTTATGATACATAGATAAAGATACAGTGAATATGAAGCACAGACACCGAAATAATTGAATTACGTGCAGTTATGAATTGAAAATTTTATTTCATAAATCTTAAAGACGGTTTGTTACTTAATTTTGACAATTTTCATTACCGAATTACATTTAACAGCAATTCCACTTAACACTAAGTCGTTGTATAAAACATCAAATTATTTGATTCCGTAATCCAAAAGTAATGAGAGATCTTTGAAAGGCACACTTTTATCAATCAGTTGCCTAATGAGATCTGATTTTTGAAAAAAACAATTCTACATCCGAAAAAATTTTTCTAAAACTTACAATACGAAATACATATCTTAAAAAAAAAGAAAAAAAGCTGTTTTCAATCACGTCAATATAATACGTTGCATTGCATTTGTTACAAATAAATCATTGGGTTGGCACTCTACTGATTCAATTTTTTCTTTAAAACAAAAAAGACCCTAACTTAAGCACCACCCGCTAAAAAAACTAAAAAACGCATTTAGTATAATAAAAAAATTTCGAACGAGATCTAAACGATGTCAAGAGGCGTTTTATAGAAGTACATTACAAAGTAGACAAATCATAAAAAAACATCGAATTACATATACTACCTACTTAAAATTAAATTTTGATGGTAAAAGGTATAAAAGTGTTAGGTACAAAAAAATCTTAACGTATAACTCGGAGATGAAAATTACATTTGAAGGCACATAGACTTATTCCTGTTACAAGCACAATCTACACATTTATAATTTTTTTTAACATAAATGTTTGCGTATTTTTAACAGAAACACAATTGGATGTTAATGCTAAGAGCATTCCACCACTCAATAGTAGTTTCTATTCAATTTAATATACTATACAATATGCTATCAAAATAAATCTATCGGCAATTTAGATAGCAATGCAACAATAGGTCGCGTTTGTTGTTTGATTTACATGCGCTTTAGTAACAATAGTGCATAATTATCGATTGTCAATTGCTAAATACGAATTGATAATTTTAATTTTGCTACGACCATTTTTTAAGAGAAAAATATATCTGCATTGTGCTTGTGACTGTACATTACCTATCTAGAACCGAAAAAATACCTAAGAGCCTAGATATTAAGACTTAATATCGAATATAAATGCGATTTTGAGTATCCGTGTGTATGTCGCGGCCGAAATGTTAGATGAGCTCCATCACAAAGCGTCATGTTTCTTTTTAGACCGCGATAATTAGTTGCTAGCTAGTGCTCAAACGCAGACGGCTTATTTAGGAGATAGCTTAGATAATTGTATGTCTATTATAAATGTTTCAGGCCTAATAACTTTAGATTGTGATCTTGAAGGATATAATGACGTTATATACGTAGCTAATATTTCATGGGTAGCCTGTTCGCGAATCACGCGGGTTTGGGCCCGTTATGTAAACCAAAATTCGAATTCAGATTATTAATCATTGAACGATTTTTTTCGAAATGGCTGACGCAATGCGATGTGGCTAATACCACATTTCGACCACGTCCATGTTGAACAGTCAAGTAATTTATTGTATTACTGTCGTATAAAAAGAACTGATAGTGCATTATCGTATTATTAAGTTATATTTGCTTTTTTTTATCAGCTCTGTCCAATGGTCAGATGTCAAATAGTTTACAAGTCAAGTTATTGATTTAAAATACCTAGTATAAAAGATTTACCTATAATTAAAGAAATCCCTTCCTTAAGTAGAAATTTCCAAGTCATAAGTGTAATGTATGTAATATATAGATATACAAGTATAACATTTGAATCCAGTGAGACCATTCAAAAAATACATAATAGGTAATCAAAACTCGCTAAAATTATCAAGTTAAATAATCTTCACCAAGTTATAAATGAAACAGAAATATGAGTAAAAATCTTTTTTATTTTTTTCTTTGTCCTTTGTAAAGGTTGACAAAATTGTTTACATAGGAAATGCATTTTAAGAATGGCCGTCTGTAATTAATTTAATTAGCTATATCGCCGGTATGTAGAAATATTGTTATCGGTAAAGCAAGAGTCATCAACCGAAACGTATTACGTCCTCTTGGTTGATGATAATCAAATTTAAAAATATCCAAAGGCTTGCTCCAAAAATGGTTCCAAATTTAAAAATGTGTCAAAATGAAACGATTGTTTATTGTAAAGGCAGTTACGGACATTCCTTTTGTTCTGCAGGTACAAATATATGGTAAAAAAGTCAACCGTAATAATAACTTTTCGGAACCTAACATTCTATTAGGGATAAGTAAGAATCAAAATGAACCTTACACATGGATTTCCATAAACCAACGACTCTGTCTTACCCGATAACAGAAACAGAAAAGAAATACAATAGAAAATACATACAATTCGGATATTGTTACATACAAGGATACACGATGGATACATGGATACATGAAGGATCATAAGTCGAAACGGAAATGTTAGTTCTGAACGATGAAAGACTTAGCACAATTATTTATAAACTATATGTACGTTGCAAAGTCACACTCACGGCACACACCACAAAAGATTTGCAGTCTTCAAACGAATATATCACAAATAGCAATTCAACACACGAGCCCCAAGTAAAACGAAGATTAAATAGATTAGTTGGACAATGATAACGAACACAAGACCACGCTGGCCATCAAAGCGGCCGCCCTCGAAACAAAGAACAAGCAAAACCCTGAAATTGTTCCTAAGCAGTAAGCATCAACGAAAGTCTGTTAGAAATGTTAAAATTTACTGCAATTCAACGTTTGAAGGAATAACTATTTAAAGTTCTTTTCTCTCTTGTTATTTCTAAACAAGAACAGAATGCTTTTTGTTTTACAATCAGTTTAAAAAACGTCTAGTAACGCGTATAAAGCTTAAATTTATCCTTTGAACCCAAATATCTATGAACCGATTAAGTTGTAATTGCCTGAAAGATAAAATTATTATGTGAAAATTTTCTAAAATGTTCGTGACAAAATTATGAGTTTCATACAATATTAACATTGTCACATTCGATTAAAAGAATACATGTATATAAAGTAGTACTTATGTAGATATTTTTATTACGCCCAGACACAGAACAAACAAATGTGCTAATCACACAAATGTTTGTCCCGGGTGGGAATGGAACCCACGACCTCGGGTTTTGCAGTCAGGCTATCGAACCACTCAATCACAAGGCCGGTCGATTTTGTAGTAATTTTTATATAAAATCAAACTTGTAAGATCTTGTGTTCGTTTCAGTGCAAACGTTCGAGATAACCAAAACCAACTCGGAGCCGACAGAAGACAGTTGCTATGAACATCCGCAGCTCTCCACCACCATCCCGGGGATGGTTCCGTAGATGATGTTCAGGTCGTTGTCAAAGTATAACATCGAGATGCTGCTCATCCGCCGCGGCGCGCAGCAGGGCCCGCCGCTGCCCTGCGGAGCGGCCAAGTGCACTAAATGCGTGTGAGGGTACCGCTGCAGGAAACTGTAAGGGCACTCCCCGCTGCAATAGTTCGCGTCGTACTGCTTCGGAGCGATGATCCAGTCCCATCCGAACTCCTCGAAGTTCACGGAGAGCGGATACCGACAACAGCGGACCTCCTTGGAACTCTCCGTGCAGTCCATGCCGATCATTCTCCGCGTCCGTTTGTGCGAATTGTCTCTTAGACTTACTTCTATGTATGGCATCTGAAATAAAATTAAGTTTAATGATTTACAATTAATTTTCAAAGACGCCACATTTATGCTTGTATTAGGTAACTATTTTCTTTATTCTTTACTGTTGTTACTTAACGGACGCAATAAACGCTAGAGTGCATATTCTATCGATCATTATTTAGTATTTATTAAAAAAAGGGAATTGTAAAAAGTAAAATGTACCTAAGCTACCATTGGTTTACTTGTAATTAAAATATCTTACTGTTGCATTCAAAAACTCATAGCTCTAAACATAAATAATAATTTTTTTTAGTCAGAGATAAGTCACTAAAATTACCATTTTAAGCAGTAGTCTAATACACATAAAGTTTTAACGACACATCGAAACATGCAACATCCAGACTTATAAATTGTGAATAAAACTTTTCTGACTAAATTGATAAATTTGTCATGTGATTATCTAATTAGCTCTTATGATCATGACCTTATTAATTACATGATAAGATGCACTGAAATATTAAACATAAATCAATAGCACACGAAAAAACGCTCCATAGTCATTTTATATCTTCTCTGTAAAAACATATAAAATATTAGTATGTGCTTCTGTTCATTCATAAATATCTAAATACTTTCCTAAAAGTGATGTCTGGAGTTCATACTTGACGAACATTATAAATCTAAACCTTTATATGAGAGACTTGAGTCGGTCAGTGGAACAAGAAATAGAAAAAAGATTTGCTAAAAAGAATTGTTAACAAATAACTAAAAATGATATGAAAATTAACGTTCTGTCTATATCTAAAAAGGAATTTCCTATTAGTACTCGCTATAAAGTAGAGTTAGTTTTAATACAATTGGACTTGTGTTACTACGAGCTCACTTGATGGTACGATAGGAGCAGTGAAAGATGTAGCACGGCTTCCTAAAAATGCTTCGCTTTTCTTTTGAATAATCCCTAACTATACTTATCGGGGAAATAGAGGCTGCTGTTGAGTTCCACTTCTGACTATATTCTTGAGTACGCTTACCATTAAGCGCGATTGTGGCCAAATGCTAGTCTATTTCAATTATAAATTAATATGAGTAGAGTGTGATATCCCCAGTAGATAAATCGTCGGAACATCATTGCATACGAGTGGACCCGTGGGACAACGATTGCAAGCTGATAACACTCGGACTTATATGAACTTACGAGTCCGATTGACGCCGGCCGACGATAAAAATAACTGATAACAATTTATTGCACTTAAATAAAATATTGGTGAGTTTTGTCTCGGAACGAATTCTAGGTATTGGATGGAATTAGTATTATTTTAATGGTATAATATATGCAAGTTGTGTTTCAAAATTGAAATATAACAAAAATGAATAATATTAGGCACTTACTTATTGGAAATAATTTTATTTATACCAAATTAATTTTATAAATTTATTGCATGTATTTTTTTTCTTAATTTAGTATGAGGTATAATATTAACAATTAAATTATCAATAAAATACATGTTATATTTTATCACAGAATAGGTAATAAGCTGGTAGTAGTGCGAGCGAGCCTTTAAAGCCAATCTTAAATTATTATTTTTAATGTATAGTAAATTTCAAGCGTCAGCTATGCATATTCAAATGAATATGCAAGATTTCCTACTTGATACGCTATAAGGGATATAAAGGTCTTGATGGCAGTAGATGACGAATTTAAAAAACATTTTTCCGTATTTTTTAATTTACATGATAGTTATCGTTTGGGTTCGATTCCGCTTGCCAGCAATACCTAAATAAATTACTACAATAACTAAATATTCTATAACGTCAAGATTTCAGAAGTGCAGTGATTTTTATACTGAACTGCTAGAATTCGCGGCCTCTATCATTCCGCTTAATTAATATGATCTTGACCGAAATATTGACCCTGCAATTGACGAATTCGACCGAAATCCAATTACTTCCCGCGACAGCTATCTCAGTATTTATCCTATTATGTAAAATAACGCATAGATTGATCGTCAATCACGACACATGACGAGCAGAAAAAAGATGAAAAAAAGACCAGATTAGACCAGAGAATACCCGGTTATTAAATGGAGGTACCTACGTAAAATGCTGATCCTAACTTCTAAAGATGTTCCATGTCGTAAGTAATTTAAAAAAAAACGTAGTGTAATGTACGCGAAAGTACCAACATTCCGGATGAGAATAAAATTAGACAAACATATGTTTATTATACATTTCTCCGATAATACACGGCGCAATACCACGCGTGGGCGTGGGCGGTAATGAGATGAGAGAAATGGGACATGCGACAATTTTTACACATACGTTCCCCAGTTTAGATCGAAGCGAATGCAACATTGAATTGTTAAGAATTAAATTCAAAATTTTATTTTCAAACTAGCGGTCCGCCCCGGCTTTGCATGGGTATAAAACAGTATATCTCCAATATTTATGGATGTAGGAGCTTAAAAAATGGAGTAACTTCTCCCGTTTTCCCAACATTTCCCTTCACTGCTCTGCTTCTATTGATTGTAGCGTGATAAAAAGTAAACTATAACCAGCTCAGGAGTATGACAAATAATTGTACCAAGTTTCGTTAAAATCCGTCGAGTAGTTTTTGTTTCTATATCGTTTATACAGAGAGACAGAATTGACCTGTCTACAGATTTATTATAAGTATAGATTAAAAAGCGGTCCCAAACTTGACAGTAGCTGCACTAAAAGACGCCATTCAAGTACAATCGAGATATTGAAACGCGTCCCTTGATTTAAATCAGCGAGATTAACTTTATGGACGTTTTACGATCGTTTAATTGTAGCGGACTTACCATTTAGCTTAACGTCCCGTGTTTGGATTAACTTAGTAAATGTAATGATTACAGTCTATTCGGTTAATTAGGATCTTGTTAACTAATGAATATTGTATTAAATTAATTAGTGTATTACAATGGTATGTTAATATCTAATGTTGTATTATATGTACATTAAATTATACGAGGTATCCATTGGCAAAATGTCATCAATAATATACGTAAGGTTATTTTTGATTTAAATTAAAATAACGCAAGGTGTTATGAAGGCTGGCTCGTTGATGAAGTGATTAGTGAGATGACTACTGATAAATATTTCAATGATGGGCACGAGTGTGACGGTTTGTTTACTATAAAACAGGTTCCGCTTAGTTTGGGATCACGTTCCCGTGTGTATTTCCCTAAAATATAATCTTAATATAAATAATACTAATAACATTTTCAAAATGTAGTAAAACAATAAAAATTACCACGTTATTAAAAAAATATTCATTAACACCATTTGTACAGCGAATTATAACAATTAAGTTTATTTTAAATAACCTTTGTGTAAATTCAGGCACTTTTAAATGTAATGAATACGAGAATTATTAAAAATAAAGATCCTTTACGTTATTAGAATTCTAGAGCAGAATTAAATTAATTACAACATAATATTTATAATAATTTAATAATAGACCAATCCTCCAAAGAAATCTGCGTCGGGTTGAATAGCAAGTGGGCAGGCGTCAATGGAGTTGAATGTTCGTTAATTTCGCGAAACGTGATCCGTTTGCTGTATCAAATCCGATATGGAGCTTAAAAGGTTCTACTTAATTATACAGACCCTTAAATAAAACCGGCTGAGACGTTCAAATAGGTATAATTAGCCCGCAGATACTCGTATTATACATATTTACACGGTTATTACGAAACCAGCTGTGCCCGCAGCTTCGGCCGCGTGGAAATCAAAATTTTCCCGTTTTTGCAACAATTCTCATTGCTGCTCCACTCCTATTAAACATAGCGTGATGTTATATAGCCTATAGTCTTCCGCAATAAATGGACTATTCAACACAAAAACAATTTTTTAATTCGAACCAGTAGTTCCTGAGAAACCAAACTCTTCAGCTTTATAATATTAGTATATGTAGATGTTTTTATCTGGCCTCAAGGTGTAGTGGTTGGACTAACTTCAAGTTAACCGCGAGTCGTGGGTTCGAAACGATCCAGCAGACACATTTGTGTTATGAGCGCATTTGTATATTAGTTATCGTACAGTTAGTAGATATTATGTACATTATTTTCATACCTTTGTGTAGGTTGCAGATGTCCATGGGCAGCAGCGGCCACTGGTGACTGCTGTCTGCTCGTTTGCTACTCTCTTCAAATAGAAAGAATCTCTTTCTAACTTTGTACACCTTACAATGTCTTCGTATCTCAGACTTACATAGAAATAACACCGGTAAGTTTATAACAAAATCGCACACAGCTCAATAAAATTTGATACAGATTAACAATATCAAGTTTTACTGTTTAATAAATTGACCCAAAACAATTTGCTCTTAACAAAGATAGCCCTAAATGCCCCTTTTTTCATCAAAGGATTTAACGCAATTTCTTCTCGCAATTAAGCGGTGGCCCTTTAATCCGACGCCTATGTTGTTGCTTTGTTTGCTCCAGGGGAGATATTTAAAGCTCAACTCGACTCACTTGAATAAAGTGTGCGAAGATATTCATTATTATTTTTGTAATTAACTAGTGGATCTGACCACGCGTTGCCGTGGTTACATTATGTCAAATCATATATGACGAATATCGTGCGTTCAGAAATTGATTTTATGTGAACATTTATTGATTGACTTTTATTATTTATTTATTTTATAAAAACTACCCTATCTTTTAAGTTGGATCAAATAATAGCTATGTACAAAATTTTATTGAAATCGGGTCAGTGGTTTCGGTGATTAGCGAAAACGAACATCGTGACATGGGATTTATACATATATAAGAGATAATATTTGTTGTTTTAAATAAGTATGTAGATACACGTTCTGGAAATTTTGGAAGAAATTCACAATTCTGTGCTACATATTTCTGCATCTTTCATGTTACTTACAAATATTACAACGAGTCTACAAATTTGTATCATTATAGACACAACATTAATTATTAACACGCCCCAATCGAGATTGCGTGATGTATTTCTGGTGGCGTTATAAAAACAATGCCGACTTACAACCTTTCGAGGTGTCGATTATTTGTTAAAAAGAGAATTAATATGTAAAAACAGAATATATTTTTCGTCGTCATCGAATGGCAGCTGACAAAACATTATTAGAAGGGGAACGCACGCGCACGGGAGACAATATATGAATGTACGAGTAGGTACGTACTGTTGTGTTTTATAATGACATCATACATACAATCATACATACACTATGTCTTCGTGTATACCCGAAGCGTCCACATCCGTCCTCAAGAGTAGCAACGCATGTGACTGTGACGGAATAATAATACTGTAAAGACGAATAGGTATTATCACATATTATACTGCACTTATTAATAACTAATTAAGCAGTGATAGCCTAGTGGTTTGAAATTCAGCCTCCCACTCGGGAGTCTGGGTTCGATCCGAGCACGCACCTCTGATTTATTACGTGCATTTTATAAGTGAAATTTAAATATCATTTGCTATAACGGTGAAGAAAAACATCGTGAGGAAACCGGCACACTTTAGAGATGTTATAAAGTATATAATATTGTCTGAGGTGCGTGAAGTCTACCAATCCGCACTCGGCCAGCGTGGTGGACTACGGCCTAAATCCCTCTCACTATGAGAGGAGACCCGGTCCAGCAGTGGAC
>DWGJ01002236.1:0-16438 GCA_018246895.1 Aspitha aspitha aspitha | reverse complement strand
CGACGGAGCAGCTGATTGGCGCACCTATTTAAATCTACTGACATTCCGCTCTTGGTCTTGCTCGCTACAACTGTAACGCCGCCTTGAAAATTATACGTTCTACAAAAATTCGAAACCGACTTCTTCTTCAAACACCACCTGAGGTCCCTTGTGTCTGCCGAGACAGTAAGTTTCGATTTTTTTTCTGTTTTCTCGTGTTTATAACTTACTTAATTATATATTTGAAAGTGTATTCATAATTAGATAAGGCACTGGCTTACGGGGGAATCAAGAGTCTCAGAAACCGGCGCGTAATAGACGAGAGTTATGAAGAAGCGCTTTCGATGCTTCCTACCTACAGCTACCTTTCCTAAATATTCATTCTTAACAATATTGTTATAAACGTACTCGTAGATCATTTCTATGCCATAACATGCTAATATTCACGGAAGTGATATTAACACTCGCAATGCTTACATTAACCGCTTCAGAGAGCGCCAAATATTCGGGGCCACAAATATTAAATATGTACAATTATATGTCAAAGAGAATATGCAAGTGTCATACATATTTCGTGAGTATCGTTAACATAAAATAGCGATCGTGAAACCATACTACCTACAACGTAAGTTTGTACAAACGAATTTACTAGCGTAGTGTTTCTTGCTTATTCCGTAAATTTCTAATTTACTACACTTGTTAAGAACAATATTCCTAAATAGAACTAAACTGGACAGTGCTCCGTAGTTGCCGTGGTTGCCGTACTACACAAATACGTACGACGGGTGGCGTCGAATTAGAAAGTTTAATTGCAACTTGTGAGGCGAATCTGTGAGGTGTGAGGCATCCGGCATCCCGATTTTCGAAAGTTGCTTAAATTGTCACAGCTTGTACGGTGTTGTAGACATCATGAATATGTATTTTGGGAGTTTCAATGCCAATTAAATTGCATGAGATGTTCGACCATGAAAACGACTAATTTTGACTGGTCCTTGGTTCAGCCGCGGCATGTCGATTCCATACCCCTCTCTTCCTTCTCGGAAAAATATTATAATAGTTAATTGTTGAGAACGTGTATTTGTTGCTAGTCTGGGTTTGAAGTATATGTCGCCATACATACTATAGCACCACAACCTCTGCCTGATTGGGATCAGAAGATCGCATGTGACTGTCATTTGGTCACAATGTGTTTACATTAATCTAATACAACTACGATATCGTAATATCGCTAAGACTAACTTCTCACAAGTAACAGCAGCTCGAGTCGGCTGCATTAACGTTTCAATTAGTATGTATATGCAAGAAATGTTCGTAGTGTACACCCAGCATTAGCGGCCAATCCGACGTAACGTAACTTGACAGTACAACAACGCCGCAACTCCTTGGAAGCAACATTTGATTGCTATTTGATTCGCGACTCGAGGGCTGTTGAAACTTTACGATCGTTACTTGACCGTTAAGTTCTATTGAACGAACTCCTACCACGAATCTTCGGATAATACTCTATTTCCATTAATATTGAGGTTCATAATATTGCAGAGTCCGAACGTTTTTAAGCTTCGGCTAGCTGGGGAGATTTTTCTACTTTTCATATCATTACTTGTAAATTTAATTCTTTTCTGTTGCCCGAAATTACATTGTTTTAAATTCACCTAGTATATCTGCCCCCTCTAAATCACTTCAACCTCCTAATTTTCTTTAACTAGACCCTTTACCGCCCAATGTAAGCCTTAAGCGACCGCTTTTGTTCATTTTCCAAATTTAATACCTTTGCTCAGGTTCAAAGCTGGCTGTACTATGTTGTAAGCTATTCTAAATCTGAATATTTATAAGCTTGTATTTGTCCTTTCGTTTGCTTTTGTTTGTATGCAAAGCATACTTTAATCATTAACACCTAACAGTGACGCTATGTATTGTAGAGTACATTGAACTGTTTCGAACAATTTATACAGTTTTCGAGGTTTATGTAACAAACATCATAACATGTATGTATGTATATATGTAGTAGTCGTGGTAAGATTATTTGCGGAGCATGTATACACATACCCTATGAGAGATTATTGGCGTTGAAACCAATATTAGCTGTGCTGATATCAATTTGCGGTAACCGCTACACGAGTATAGTTTATTAGCTTAGATCGACTTTGTCATTATCATTATTATGTAGAACAAATCGATCGTTATACCGACTGATTGGTAACTATTAATAGGTTCGCCAATATAATAATAATGCAAATATTACGCATAACAAATGTGCTTCTCACACAAACGTCTGTTCTGGATGGGATCGGATGGCCCGCCTCCTGTTTACCAGTCACGGTTTCTAGACACTAAACAAAAAGTATCTTTATAATGCTCAACAAATTTACATACATCATAGGAACCTTTGTTTATGGTATGGTTGTCTGTTTTATTTATTGTTATATATAAATGGGACAATATAATGTAATTTAATATGTATGTATATAAATATGTACATAACATGTTTTCAGATTAATAACATATTTATGTACATTTAACATACCCTTAAAGAATAATTAGTTCAACATGTCTGACGTGGGGTCGTGGGGTTGCTAGACTATGTTGAACGGAATCTTACGCTGTAAATGTCAGCTTTAGATCATCTAGCAATTGTCTATTTTCTTAAATTAAATCTTATTTCATATCTTTTTATTAAAGATTAGTACTACCGATGTGATGTTACAAAGAAGTATATCTTCCATCAAAATACAATTAGTTGGCAAGTGGCCCTTATTACGGTCGCCAGAGCGGAGCAAATTGACAAATTTTATGATTCATAACAATTTTATAGGATTCTAACCGGCTTCATTCTACCTTTCGTCTTTTATGTACAAGTTTTTAACTAGATTTCCCCTTTACAAGGCCTAAGTTTTTGAAAAATCTCGAAATGAAAGTGGAAACCTTGCATTTACATGTTATCCTCCCTCTGTTATTACTAACCTTTGTATCTAAACCTATTATGGTGTTTCTTAAATATTATTCGTTTACGGCATTAAATGTTTTTAATCACAATTCCATCCTAGAAGCAGGAATTGCTAATTTACCACGGCCAGGTACGGCCTAATCCCTCTCACTATGAGAAGAAATCCGGTCCAGGACTGGACCAATGGAAGCGCCGAAAAAAACATTGTTATACAATTGCCAAAGAAATATCTGAATATCTAAAAATTGAAAGGTCATCTAAAACGCTGTTGCCAAAACTTTACAAACGTATTTCATATCGGTATCAGATACACGCTGACTGACCGTCGTTATTGAGTTATTGCACGCTCAAACCGATATACGATCTGTCAACAAAAATGGGCATCCGTTTACAAATAACCGTTATGCCGGGTCCACACTGCACTGCATAAGTAATTCACGCAACTTGTCATAAAAGTTCCTTTATGCTTCAGATTTTGTTATGATATGGCTTATCGATTCTTTAATGGTGCTGAGTGTGTAAGAAATCTACATTAATTCTATATTGAGATTGATTTATTATCTGTGTATCTCTCCGTCATTTACACCATCCGTTTAATTGCCTGAATTAAAGGGAATTAGAATTAGACTGTAACAATGATTATGTCCTGGGCCTTTCATATCATATATTGCGTATAATTTTCCAGTCCAGTTGATGAGAAATAGAATTCCATCCTCGTTATAAGGGATCCAATTTATATATCCTTGAAACATACAAAAGAATTTATTCATAGATTTTGAACCGTCCTAAGGTTAGTCGGGCTACTGCTAGGCACGGATCTCATGTCATAATGACAACGTTTAAAGCCTCAGAGAAAATTATGCAGACTTCTAAACGTAAGCAGGTATCCTCGTGATGTTTTGCTTATGTTTCATTTTTAATATCTAAATGTCACGTAACTTCGGTCTGAGGTGCGTGCGACCCAGGTCCCAAAAAGGAGAAATTAAAATCCAAACTGTTGAAAGAGTTACTATGAAGAGTTATAAATATATAATGTTAAGCGTTGCAGGCTAACGTTAAATTAAATTTGGTGTTTAAATAAAGATCACAAAGGAAATAGAAATCGTACATCGTCTGGCATTGTCGGAATCGGAATAAAAATCCTATGTACCGCAAAATATTCTGGTAAGTGTCGAAAAGTGTGGGTGTAAAATTTTACGGCACCACAAATTGTCCATTTCGATCTTAAACGTTCGCTCTAGCTAAATGGCACGATGGAATGGAATTCTTTAGATTTACTGTTCCCTGATCTTGTATAGCATACAAATGGGGAAAACTGCGAGATTTCTTATTGACAGTAACGAGTTATCTTTAAAGCGATTAACATTGATCAAACGGTGATAGTTCAGTGGTTCAGATTTTACTAATTCCAGGGATGTGAGATTCGAATCCTAACACGTACGGCTGGCTTGACAAAGTTACATAAAACTGAAATATCATTTCCTACATCGATTAGTACTAAACGATGTTATGACATTATTGTCAAACTATCGTAAATACTTGTTTATCATTGTTAGACTACATAGAGTGTGAAATGAACATTTTTATTTTTGTTATTCCTTTGTTGGTTTCTTTTCAATTGAAGTTTAAGATAAACGGACCTTAATAACACAATGTATCTGTTTCCACGTTTCCAAATGAAACGAAATAGACGTAATAGGAATCTGTTAATTTTCGCGCATTATTCTGACGCACGTCGTACGCAGAAAGACGTAAAAACGACCATCCCACAAATATCCCGCGATATCCCTTTGTTTTACGGTAAACATCGCACGACATTTCGGATGGAAAATCATAAATTTTGTATTGTCTTGTGCAACTTGATTTATGCTCCATGCATTGCTACACACCACGATATTATTAACGAGCAATATCTATGTATATTCATTTTCATCTTTCATAAGCCTCAAAAGGAAATTGAGATTACAACTTGCAAGTTGGAGATATATTTGTTTTTATTAAGACAATTTTTTTATTATGCATGTTGTATAATATTTGGTAATAAACTTAATACAAATCCAGTTAGTTTTCAATAGAGTAATTGTAGAGGTTGAGGGCGTGCAACCTTAATATGAGCAGTTGTAGTCTAGAGGTTTGAAATTCATTCGAACTCGAACTCGAGTGATCACTGTAGATGAAGCACGGCAGGTTTGTAAGGACAGAGATATTTGGCACTCGCTGCTTTCTGCCTACCCAGGGACCTGGCGTGACGATATGTATGTATAATATTTCTAAGGTAATATAGTTAGTTTTTTGTTCAACCCTTTTTATTGGGGCTGCGAAAAACGATTCTCCGATCGAAATGGTTTCAAGCCATAGATAGGCGTTTATTTATATACCTCAGAAAAATTATTATAGTATAGTTATTTAAATTCCGGCTGTCGCTGGCGGGCAATAACATAAAAACGTCCGTCACCGCGTCACCGGGACTTCTCTGCTTACCGCTCCCTTATAATTTATGACGCGATATGAATACCCTTTTACCCTGTCACAAGTGCTCCTTCTTTCGTACTGATTAAAGTATACAATATTATTGTTATAAATTTGCGTTAGTTCAAATAATAATAGCTGATGTCAATTTCATTACATGATGTGAAGTTTATATATATACTCGCATATGAATCGCAGGAA
The DNA here is from genome assembly GCA_018246895.1 of Aspitha aspitha aspitha. Lineage (NCBI taxonomy): Eukaryota > Metazoa > Arthropoda > Insecta > Lepidoptera > Hesperiidae > Aspitha > Aspitha aspitha. Next base: position 10,845 of record DWGJ01002236.1, on the reverse strand, counting down.
TCTATGTATTGAATTTTTCAACAGACACAACAGACAAGAAAAAGACATTATTATACATATAGTATACCTACGTGTCTTTATATATACACAGACATACATGTATACAGTCAGTTTTTAAATTTTAGTATCAAGTTGGTACTGGTTAATTATCATAGTTATTAGCTACACTGTACAATACAATAATGTTCTGAATATCGATTGTGATGTGCACTGATGATTGTGAGAGTTACACATCAGAACTGTACCTGGAAGTACCCTTATGCTCAGTGTGTCATCACTCGCGGATTATATAAAGCGTCCGTCACGCCCCCGCCGGAAGTTCTCGGATTACCTCTCGCTTATAATTTATGACCCGTTATGAAAACCCTTTTGCCTTTTCACAAACGTTCCGAACATTTGGTGGAAACGGCGAATATTTTATTGTTTTTACCAAAGACAAGCGTGTAGCGAGTGAACGTAAAGTGTAATTCTGATTACGACCGCATTTTATTTCTGAATACAACCACTTAATTTATATAAAGTTTTGTATCGTTCTTATAATGTTTTTAGAAATGGAGTAATCCGAGGCGAAATTTTAACGATTTTTAAGCGACCTAAATGCTATATATCATCGCTGTTTCTTCAGTTTCCAAGGATATATAAAAGTTTTTATTGACATCCTTGTAAGTGTGACATTAATAAAATTAAATAACCAATACATTGCAAGGTTAGCGGTCACATTTTGCACTTTTTACTCTATTAACATCTCGGTAACGATGAGAAATGTTTAATTTTGAACTCGACTATCGCATGTCCGCACGGTGTGGTTGGCGGTGATTTAAGGATCTGTCTCGTACGTGCATGTTGAAACATTTCCTTATATCGTCCGTACGATTTTTCAGATCCCTTCCTGAACGAAATGACTAAACACAAATATTTTAAGCATACATCAAAAACTTTACGGAGAATGTACATACAGAGATGCGAGGTGACGGGTGTGTTGCATTAGTATTCCATTGTTTTACAATTCTGACAGAGACTAGGATTTATTGAAGTTCGTCTTTTGTTTATTCTGTCTGTGCTACGTGATTCAAACTCTGCAGTGCATATACTGTTTGTACTGACACCCCTGATTATTGGTATACGCAAAAAATATAGATATTTGTTTCTGAAACCATAGATAGCTTAGATACATCAACTGTTAACAGGAAATGGTTGGGAATTACAAGCTGTGCTCTTTGGAGTGTGAAAGTACTTGTATTATATTATCTGTCCCGCGTACAACCGGCTCTGGGTAAATATGGGCGTGAGTGTGTTTTGTCTCGCGTCGATTCACTGCCCAACCTCGATTAGGATTGTGGTCCTATCCGGGTTCAGTCACCCGGCTATATCCGGGCTAAACTCGGTGTCAGTGAAGCTGCGTTGCTCTGACCACAAACAAAAACCATTGTAACAAAATTAAATTGGATTCTGTAATCATGCTGCAAGAGAGATTCTTAATAAGATCCTTCCAATATAATAATTGGGACCGGCTGACAAAAAGAGACTGAACTTAACATCAAAATCTTAATATCTGAATCATTTATATATATTTTAAAACACAATTTTAACAAACGCAAAATCCGTAACATATTCTTAGTGTCTTTGTATGTTTATTTGAACTAATTTAACTAAAAACTCATCAATAATTATTTTTTTGGAATATCTCTTAAAATCCGATACAATTATAGAAATGTTACAAGCTATGTTAAATTTAGTTTTGAGAATATGATTTTATTGGTTAATAAATAAGGACCGAGTCAAGTTGAGTCGCGGAAGTATAGTATTCTTATAATTGTGTCTTGTAGTCATTCATTTTGATTCATTAAATGTTGTTGTGAGCTAAAATAAAATGGTACGTATTAAAATTAAATTAAATTATATAAAACAAATGCGACTCGTCCCTTGTAATTTATTAATTTTATATGAACGGATGTAACCGGCATTTAATAAAATAGCCGCCCCAAGATAAGCCCTTACCTGGTCATATTTATTAAATATGGACCTTGCGGTGCCCGTATTGTATTCATAGCGAATTTATTATTCACATATTGTAAGGGATTAATATGGCTTTTATGTTCATATCTTGGCTTATGCGTGCCATATTTTCTTTCATTGTATTAAATATAGCCGTTTAACGTGGACTCATGTATGCTGTAAGCAACAAAAGTCCATTTCTCCTACTCACAAAACTCAAATGGAATTTGAGTACAAGCCTGTCTCATATTATATCTCTTTGAATCAAAGATTACTTATTGCTTTTGCTTAATAAATTTTATATATGAAAACAATGTAAAGCTTAAAACTTTGGGTTTTTCTCATCTTTCCAAAACAGAGCCGATAAGATCTGTTATGTTCACCTATACATTATTACCAAACATGTTAAGTATTCTATTTTAATGCAAATTAGATATCTCTCAATTTACTTTAGTCTCAGTCAATAAGATAAGCATTTAATGAATGCGTAGAATGTTTATTATGAAGTTAAATAAAAACATTTTTGACATTGAAATAGTTTCAATGGAAACTATCCTAACAAATCCCTTTCGCCTCTTTGACTTTCATTAAAATTACTCTTGACCTGGCTACTAACGCCTACCTCTTCCGATTTCACCATTCACCCTTTCTAATTCTTACTAATTCTACTAATTTTACTAATCCTAATCACTACATCTGTTACACCACGTCATTCCAAACTCTATCAGCTACATGTAACTTATCTTTTAATACTCTCATTTGTACAGCATTCCACTTACAATTTGTTTCCACTATACCCAACATTCACTATCGTACATGAGTAATGAAAGTAGTTCTCCTCTATGTATCTCCAGCCTGGCATTTCTGGACACATTTCGGCTACGCATAAAGGAGTGTAACTTTCCATTCGCTTTATTTCCAAATATCGTTCTCCTTTCAATATCTCCTACATGCCTATCATCTGCTGTAAATGAACATGGCCTAAATTATTATTATTATTATTATTATTAATAAACTTTCTTATATTTTACGATCTTTAAACTTTGCAGCTTTATTAACATCTACAAACTTATAATACAAATTTTCTGTTACAGGTATGTTCCGTACTTATCCAATATTCACATGGATGGGAGGTAAAGTTTTCTAAAAATTAAATTACACTAAACTTATAGTCATAACACTAAACAGCTGTTATACTAATAATAATTTAATTAAATGTACTGAAATTTTACATTTAATTTTTTACCGACTGCTCCGATAGAACAGGAACTCCGTGTTCGAACTTTTAATTACGTTAAAAACGAAGTAACGAAGAAAAATGACAATCAAATGGCCGAATTAAGCGTTAATAGCTCAATCTGAAAGTTTTACGAAATGTCCCTTAACCATAAACGAGTTAACACAACTTTGACTTCGCCTTGCTCGGTAATGACCGTCGGAATATGGGCCCAAATTACTTCGGAAACTGAAGCATTTGTCACACCGCATGATAAGAGCGAGTAGCGAGCTGTCACGAGTCTCAGGATCGAGGGATTTACAAATAATAATAAATAGATAAATAACTGGGGACAATTCCACACACGGCTCAATTAAACAATTTAATCTCAAATTAAGCAATTTAATGTCTGTGTTATGGTGACCGAACAACTGATATACATACGATATAGTACTTATATAGATATTTTTATTATGCCCAAACACATAACAAACAAATTTAATGTGCTCATCACACAAATGTTGCCCTGGGTGGGCATGGAACCCACGACCTCCGGTTTTGCAGTCAGGGTCTCTAACCACTGGACCACGAGGCCAGTTTTTTACAAAAAATAACATAAAAGAAATATAATTAGAATTAATTAGCACGCAACCGTCTGCCATGGATACTGGGAGGAGACTTAAAAGAGCGGAATTTGAAGCGAATATCGAAGATCGCTCATCGCTTAGCCGGCAACTCTGACACAACACCTCGCCTGACAGAGTGCAGGATAAAATTACTTTAAAAACCAAGCCGGCGTCTCTTCGGAATTTTTTATGAGTTCAATTTCAGGAAAATTATATTAAGGATTTTATTTGTTAGCGAACTTTGTGTTTGTTTTTGAATAATAATTAAATTATATGTTTAATGTTACGATTTTGGTAAATTTTTAATCTAACTTTTCGAGAACATTTTAATATAATAATAAATTGATAATCTTTTGTGCGTTGAAGACTTACTTGTTTGTGGTAAAAGTAATGTGCTTACAATTAATACCAGATATCAATGGTAACAAAGTTCTGGATGGGAGACGGTGTGCAAAATCAGATATCGCAATTGACTAATTAATTAACCAATCAGAGTCCTAATGGAATGAATAATTTTTAAGTCCTTCGGCAGCCTCTGTAGTAGCCTGTCATAGTGCATAAAATTAGATAACATTATTTAAAATTTTGTCTTTATATAAATACGAAACTCAATCATCATTATTATTATTATACCATCACCCCAGGTCCCTAATGGGGTAGGCATACATAAATTAATTAAATATTTAATACAATGCACGATCAACAGTGTCTTGCAACATTAGACACATAAAGAAGTAAATAGCTTATTTTAATAGCAAAGATAACTGTAATACCTACATCCTTTTCTTTTCATAAAATCTCCTGTAAACCTATTAGTTCGTAATAGTAGGGTACTATTCCATTAACTTACAGTATTACAAAGGCTTCAGCCGTAAACCCGGTATGAATAATACAATTATCATCTATAAATTTACGTAACGACAAAACTTGTGACCAGTTCGCCTAAAGCTCTAGATCTGAACTACAATCACGCTATTGTTAACTTTAATGACGTCTAGGTGTTACAGATATGCGTTTTTAAATGAACACGGCAAATACAACCGGTCTGTGCGCAATGGTTATAAATAACTACTTATAATGGCTGTAATCGCGCGAAAATCGCAATAGAATTGCGTGATTAAATGCAACCAATCCATTTTCCTGTCAGTCGCAAAATCGCATGTGCGTTTCCGGCCTAACTGTCCAATTTGCGGTTAGACCATATATAATTTTAATTCGCTACATTTGTCACCGAACATCATTGCAAGTAGTTGCGCCTCAATGGCTCATGGAGTTACGAGTAGGTCATGAGCATAATTTGTACACTAAATGTTCGTATTATTATGGTTAATTACAACAGTATATTCTTGCGTTTAGAGACAATTATGCAATATGCTATTAGGTGGACTGTGTATCCAATAAATGGTTTTATCACGAGATTTCTATTAGTCGCAATGCCATTTTTAATGAAGGTTTACGTCGAACAAGAATGATGCAAAGAAAATGCAAAGTAATGCAAATAAATTTTACTCAAATTCTTGGTTATTACGAATGCGACAGTACGTTTGATGTTTGTTCTTCGTTCGCGTGAAAACTTAGTAACCGGTCATCGTAATTTTTGGTATGGAGATAGTTAAAGGACTGAAATACGACATAGGCTATTTTTTTCACGGTAAAGTACCTCATTTCCACGGAAAAACACCTTTTGATGAAATTAGAGCTGCACATTGCGTTACGGGTGCGATAACAGTATTATGTGTGAACAAAATAAGTTCTTTTCACCAATCAAGCGAACCCGCGGGTAACAGCTAGTCCTTTCTAGTACTCACTACTCTTAAATTCCGTATGAGACCGATGGGTACTCAGATATATGTTGTATATTTTAGGGTATTGAATACGTAAACAAAGCTCGCCGCCTCGACATACGAAAACTGATACCGTAAGCATATGCAATGTACAGAAGTTATTTACGCGAAAGCGCAAAGTATCACCTCGTGTGCCATCTCTAGAGACCGCATGACCTGAAGAGCTCTTTGTCATCTCCGATATTGAAATGCGACCCGAATACGTTATGGGAATTTTTACATGTATTAACATGTCTATTTATTTATAGTATAAGTGAAACTTAAGAAATAGTCGATATTAATGTGACTCGAAAATATCATTTTAATGAATTTCCATATCACAATGTCATGCTGTGCGTAATTCTTTTCCTATGGCTTTGGCCGATTTTGGTGAATTGATTGAATTGAATTGTGCTTAAGGAGCTGCCTAGATGATTCTTTAGCTGTATGTGGTTGAACCTCGTTTTCCACGAGAGCGGGAACGACGCCCAGAGCACCAATTATTATTATTACATACGTAGTAAAAAATTAGAAGAAATCCTAATCATACGATTTGGGTTTGCGTTGAGACGAATACGAACGATGACGGAATAGAATAAGCAATTTGCAAGATGGAACGGTCAACGCGAGTAACGTCAAATACGCTTCATCAATAAAGATTAAGTTGTATAGTCGGTACGGCAGAGGTATCCTCGCTGCTCCATCGGTCCGTGACGATCCAGCGGCTTACACGTAATAATCTGATCGTCGTCGTCACGTTCGGGAACACCGATTTACATATGTACATATATGACGCTCGATTGAATATTTTACGGTACGGTGTACAATGGTGCATTGCAGGTTACAATAGGCGTGATGACAATAATTGAGAATCAAGGATTAAATGATATTATATAATATATTATGGAATGATAATTCATACAATTAACTCTATTTCTAATATTACCATACGATTGATTTTATTTTAAACAAAGTAATACTTCAAAAAACTGCAATCGGCCATCTTGACTGAAACATCAATCAGAGCGCATGACGTCACGCCTCAGCAAACATTCCTGAATTTCGTTTAGTTGTTGCTTAGTGCTTACTGAGGCGTGACGTCAAAGCGTCCGCCATGACACTTGGAGCGTTTTCGCGCTCAGTTGAAATTCGGTACAAAAGAAGGCAAAAATATTATTTATAACACAAATCTGTACTGAAATAATATATTTTTCGCTATACATATATATATTACACACACACACACACACATATATATATATATATATATATAGAGACAGCGGAGTGTTAGTAATAGGATCCCGTTTTACCCTTCGGCTACGGACGCCCAAAGAGTATAGGAGTATAAAGACCGAGATGCGCGCGCAGGCGGTGCAACAGCGTGGCGGCGGAGGCGCGCAGCAGCGCGGAGGCGAGGCAGAGCGCGGGCCGCGCGCGCGCCACGCGCCGCAGCGCCGCGCGCGCTACCGCGCACCGCTCCACCGCGCCGCGCATGTACAGCTCGCGCTCGATGCTCACTTGCTGGGATACAATTATACATAAACGATTATTTATTCGAACTAGTGGTCGCCTGCCGGTCGAAATTCGACCATAACAATAATAAATAATAATAAATAACTGAGGACATTTCCACGCACGGCTGTCTGATCCCAAATTAGGCAATTTAATGCAGCCGTGTTATGGTGACCGGACAGCTGATAAACATACACATATACATACGATATAGTACTTATATAGATATTTTTTTCTTACGACCAGACACAGAACAAACAAATGTGCTCACCGCATTCGCCGTTACAGCAAGGGTGCCGGGACGGTTTAAGGTGTCAAAGCTTATTATAGTTTTATAGTAGCAAGAGCAACGTTCCTTCATCTGAGTATCTGCATAAATACAATCTGTATATTGTACTTAACAGTCTCCATAACTGATTATATGGCATGCAAAACATTCTATACATTCGACAGAGAAGGCAGGAAAGTGAACGGATCGTTCCCGCCAATTTATCAACGTACAATAATAAACGGATCTTCCTTTCCGTTCTTTCTTTACAATTCCGAATAGCGGCATCCCTCTCACACTCACCTTGGTGAAGTCCTCGTCGGGCCACGGCAGGCCGTTGTACATCACGTCCGGCGACACCAGCTCCACGAGCAGCAACGATATGGACGTGGCGCCCTCTACAACGCCGCTGTTGCCGTCCTGCAACCATAGATCAGCACATTTTTTTTAGAATAGAGTAGCAAACGAGCAGGCAGCACTCACAAGTGACACTCACAACGATGTTAAATAATCCTGCAGACACGGTCAAATGTCAGTCGAAAAAAACGAAGGGTCAAAATAATAACCTAAAAAATTTGTACATTGAACTCGCGCAAACAACTTGTATAATGTAATAAATAATTGAGTAACAATAAATAATTATTATAACTATGATTTCATATCTTACATTTGCAATAATAATTTGCAAATTAATTTCGTTAAAGACTAAATATGGATTGGTCTAATAATTCTGTAACATCTTGAAATGTACCCTATATTTGTGCAAATAAATGTCATTGTCCTTATCTTTGTCTATCTGTATCTTTACATACTAATATGCTTATTCCACATTAATAACTAAGAGAATATTAACAAAAATAGCTAAAAAACGTGCATTCACAATACTCTTCTACAATAACATTACACTAAAACAACACAAAATAAATCTATAACCGTTTAACTTAGGTCAGGGATTCATACCTGTATTATGCATATTCATGTATAAGTGACTCGGGCATAGAGTAATTATACACAGAGCAGGGGAGCTATAAGCAGGCTGTGAGTGTGAGTGTCCAACAAATGGTAAAAGAGGGAAGAGGAGAGACCTATACTTATCTTTGTCTAATCAGAGCAAAAAGAGAGACAGATAGCATCATTTGCTTTCTTTTTTTTGATGGATACATTTTAGGCTGGCTGTTGATACTAGTCAATTAATGGTATTAACCATTTCTGTAAAATATACTTAACACATATAACAGTTATAGTTAGGTACATATGCTGATTAGTACACATCGAAATGAGTATGATATATAGTTAGTTTTATTATGAAACGCAAAATTCAAGTTCAAAGTCCAAATTCAAACGAAAAGCGTGTCACTAGCATTCATGTATAATGAAACAAACGCAAACCAACATCTAATTGATGTAACAAACGGGCAAACTAAACTAAGTAACTAAGTTACTAAGTGCTGAAGTGTTTCACGAGTTACTCACATCTTCCTGGCCAGCGATCGTACACGGGTGGTTCTGAATAAAAGAACAATGTGCTGTTTTCTATACACAAAACAAAGGTAACCTTATATGCACTAACACGACATCCTGTACTCATATTTTTCTTATTGTTCTACTGTTTAACATCGAATCCACTGTCATAGAATGTTTAATGTTATAGATAAACCCGGTGACCGAGATTGGTAGACTTCACGCAATATAGAGAGCACTATTAACTGGCATCTAGGTAGAGTCGCTATATCCTGACTGCTAAACCGGGGGTATTGGATTCGATACTAATGCAGGATGAATATTTGGGCGTAATAAAAATATCTATATAAGGAAAACAGCTGTTATGAAATATAAATATATTTTTATAATGCTTTCGAGGTGTGGGAAACTTGTCAATCCACATTTGGCTAGCTTAATAGAGTAAGGTACGAAACCCTCTCATAATGAGATAAGCAGTAGAGGGATAGGAAAGAGAATGTTTTTTGAAGAGAGTAGCAAATGAGCAGGCAGCAGACACAAGTGGCTACTGCCACCCATGGACATCTGCAACCGACTCCTAACAGGGCTGATCCTATCAGAAGTCGGATCCTATCCTATTGGATAGGAAGATCCTATCTTATACTAACTGGATTCACACTAACAGTCCCTACAGCCCTGTCAGGAGTCGGTTACAGATGTCCATGGGCGGGAGCAGTCTCTTGTGACTGCTGCCTGCTCGCTCGCTACTCTATTCCAATAAAAAAAAGTCGGTCGCAGATGCGTTGCCACTCTTGAGAGCTAAGATGGTCGCGTCTGGTACACATGTCGCTGCTTTTCATGAATACTCACACAACTCAAAATTTTGAAAATAGCAGTTTATAACACAAACAAATCCAAAATATTCCTTATTTCATACTCAGTAAGACTCACATTCATAAAGGCGAAAGCATAATGTCGCGTAAAAATGTCGTTTTCTAATTGGTTATTTTTTCTTATTTTATTATTTATTATTTTTATTATTTTATTTTTATTATTATTAAAAAAAACTGGTCCGAAATAAAGATTATTTTTTACAAATGGCTACCATGTAAAATGTGAATTTTGTATTGTGCGAGTATTCATGAAAAACGGCGATGTGCTGTTAGTGAGTCGCGTGCGTACCATGCAGGCCATCAGCGCGCCCATCAGCAGCTCGTTGTTGGTGGTGAGGATGGGCGGGATGCGGTCGGCGTCGCGCGCCGCGCCGCGCCGCACGCCCCTCCCGATGATGCCCGCGTGGAACACGGACGTGTGGCTCTGCGTCAGCTGCGTGATCGGACCCTGCCGGCGACACTTAGACATGTAACAGTAACGGGAGGTCGTCGGTTCGATTCCCACCCGGGACAAACATTTGTGTGTGCAGCACATTTGTTTGTTCTGTGTCTGGACGTAATAAAAAGTATCTATATAAGTACTATATCATATGTATGTTTATCAGCTGTCCGGTCACCATAACACAGCTGCATTAAATTGCCTAATTTGTGATCAGACAGCCGTGTGTGGACTTGTCCCCAGATATTTATTTATTTATTTATTATTTATTTACCATCAGGCTATCACTGCTTACTCCGGTCTGTCCGTACTCACATGTTTCTGGTTCAAGTGTATGAGCAGGTCGTCGTCCGTCCAGTGCTTGGGCGCGGCGAGCGTGTTGGGCACGACCGGCTTGCTGCCAAACAGCCGGTCCTCGCGGAGCATCGCGGTCTGCAGCAGGTCGCGCAGCGCGACCGCGCGCGCCAGCTTGCTGTGCAGGCACATCTTGCGCAGCAACCGGTTGGCTGTTTGCACGCCGCGAATCTTCACCATTATATCTGTTCGAACCCACAGGCACCGGATTTTGGATATTTGAATAAAAACTATATACAATTTAAAATGCTCCAGCAGTTGCGTATTTAATGACAAGAA
>DWGJ01002235.1:0-16446 GCA_018246895.1 Aspitha aspitha aspitha | reverse complement strand
GCAGCCCGTGAAACGGCTAGGTCAGAAACGACATTTATTGACTGTTAGGCGGTACGAAGTTCGCCGGCTCAGCTAGTTATTTTATAATAAGAAAGAAATGTTTTGCACACGTATGTGGGCCGGATTTAATGGCTAAGTTTTTTGTAACACCTAATTTTATGTAACTTTATCCAGAAAATAAAGGGATTTGTATTTGTAAAATTTCCTTTTTAAACAAGCAATTTTATATGTAATTGGGTTCTTCGAAAGAGGTGTCTATACAGGTTTGACGATTTTTTGTATTCATACAGTCTTTTACTATTAAAATTGACATCTAATAGATAGGTTTCATCTGGCCTGACTGGCCTCGTGGTCGAGTAGTTAAGACCCTGACTGCAGAGCCGGAGGTCATGGGTTTAATTCCCACCTAGGGCAACATTGTGTGTGATGAGGCTATGTATTTTTCTTCTATGTGTGTTAAATTATTTACTTTAGATATCTTTGTAATCTGTGGTTCATACCAGTTAGATACAATTTAAGTAGGTTTAATGCATTATCCCTAATTCCATATTTTTCTAGTTTATTCAGTAATATTTTATAATAATATATTCGATGTTTGGAAACCATCTGATTTGCGATTTTGGGGTTGTATCTATCTCGCCTTGATCAATATTTTTATAGCTACACAATAACGTTCCCAGCAAGTTATACACATATGTAGCTGGAGATAGCATCATCATCATCATCATCATTATTAAAAGCATACCTCCATACCAATTTACAGATTAAAATACATATAATATTCGCATTAAGTTTATTTTCAGAATTTACATTGCTGTTTTTAAATATTACAGTAGAGTCTTTGCATTCTTTAAATCATAACAAACTCATTTTCTAATTCTATTAAAGAAAGCTGATATGGTCGCACAAGAGTGGAATGATTGTAGAATGACAATGATAATAAATATGTTCTTGACAATAATGCTAGTGATATCTCTAAGCTTTTAGGTCTAAAAAAAACTGAGCTCAAGGTGGAATTTGAGTTAATTAACTAAATTGGAAAATATTGACAATAGTACCAAAGCACATTGGTGAGAGAAGCCAATGGAGACCCCACTCATATCTCTCTTCCTCTAAAATTTAACTTAAACGTTAAAAATAAGTAAGCCTTACTCTTTTTGAACAAATAAAATTATTACATAAAGTGCATCTTTTATTTTATCCAAGCCTTTAAATGTTTCCTTACAACATTTCTATATTTTGGTGACAGAGACAACGGTCGTGGCTGTACCTGGCCTGTACAGTATTATTGATGTATTTACTAATTACTACTGTAATTTATTAATTCTTTGACCATTATGACAGGTGCAACAATAAAACGGGAAGAACATCATGTTTTGAAAACATTGCAATGTTGTCCAATCCTTTTATTGGTCCACTGCTGGACCGGGTCTCCTCTCATATCGAGAGGGATTTAGCCCTAGTCTACCATTCTGGTCGAGTGCGGATCGGTAGACTTCACACACCTCAGAAAATAAATATATACTTTATAACATCCCTAAAGCGTGCAGCTTTCCTCACGATGTTTTCCTTCACCGTTATAGCGAATGATATTTAAATTTTCGTCATACAAGGCACGTAACAACCGGAGATGCGCGCCGGGATCGAAGCCGGCCCTCCCGATCGGGAAGCTAAATTTGAAACCACTAGGCTATCACCGCTTATGTTGCAATGATTTATTATATTCTATTCATACTTATATGTGAAATGTTAGAATATTTGATGTCATCGGTGGTGTAATCTGTAGGTGACAATATGAGCGAGAAAGTCTCGAGGCTGCGCGGGCGCGTCGGCGAGGCGGGGCGCGGGCGGCGGCTGCAGCGCGGCGCGGAGGGCGCGCGGCTCGCGGCGCAGGAGCCGCAGCACGGCCGCGGCGCTGGGCCGCTCGGCCGCCGCGCGCCGCCAGCACGCCAGCACCAGCGACCGCCTGCACTCAGGTAACACGTACACCGGTCACGGCTCATCCTTATTATTAATGCGGCCTTCACAAATCTCTTTGGACGTTACTTGATTGATTGGCACGTAAATGATAATGAGGTGTGGAGATCGTGATCTATTGTGATTGTCTGTTTAATTTGGATTATTGGAGTACGATAACAAAACGGTTAGTATCGAGTGTTTATAAGAATTAGTCGGTGGGTATATTTTATTAACAGGATTGCAGGAATAGGACTGTAGGAATAGTAATATTACGGCATTGATTATTTTCCGACTTGTTTTTATTTTATCGTTACTGTTTTCAATCTGATGGGCTATATGCAAAGACTTGGCCGCGTTAAAAATTTTCTTAAATCTTTTTGAGTATCTTTTAACATAATTGCCAAAAGACTCGCTACGATTATATGACCTCTCATGTTACGAGTATCGGTCATATAATTTTTGCCTACTTTATGTATTCCCGGAGTCGCCCAGTCATTGAAGTATTTACAATGAATTTTGAATGAATGGATTTACAATGATTGTTGACGTTAGGCCTGGATTAAATACTTCATTAATTTGTGAACATAACAGGCCGCATTGATGATCTACATTACTATCATTTGGTAGAGGCGCGGCGAGCGGGCTTGCGTCCTTCTCAAATAGACATGCTATTAATCAGGACTACGTGGATCTGTATTCCGACTGCCGAGGATAGCAGTACTCGCGTTTGTGTTTCCCGAATATTATAACGTAGGATTTTTAAACGTCGAGTTAGTATTGTTTGTGTTTATGCGGAACCCGTAAAAAGGGCACGTGGAGGCAATACATATTATTAAAAGAGAAAAGAACCTGTGCTTCAACCCTTTTTTTTATAGTAAAAATCAATTTTTCAGCAAACTAACCAAAACCAATTTTTGTTACTTTTGTCGTTTTTGTTCAAAAACATTGAATGGTGATTTCCAGTATACAAACGTACACTCAAGGATGTGATACTACTTTTTTATAAAGCTAACGAGCCAAACTATAGGTTTCAATTTCAATGTGTACAAAAAGTTTGAATACATGATTAAAATGTTTATTTTGAAGGCGTCTCGAACATCGATGCAGTTTGTGTCCGTCAGTGTATATTATTTGGCTTACTGTTAAATGTGTTCACTTACGTTTCTGGACTGATGTCGGACGGCAGAGGAGGGTGTCCACCTAAACGTACGAACTCCATGACGATGTGCGGCGGCCAGTCGCCGTACGGCCGCCGCCCCAGCGTGGACAGCTGCAGCAGCAGCAGGCCCAGCCCCCACACATCCGACGCTGTAGAGAACGTCCCGTGGTTTAAACTCTCGGGAGCCATCCATACCACCGGAAACAGCGCCGCCCGTATGGTTGTGTATTCCTTCTGGTCGTCACCTAATTTACGTGCCATTCCGAAGTCTGCTAGCTTAAGTGTTCTATTGTTATCTATTAAACAATTAGCGGCGCGCACGTCTCGGTGCACGAGCCCCAGCTGCGCGAGGTAGTCCAGGGCCGCGGCCGCCTCGCTCGCCAGTCTCGTCAAAGCCTCGGCAGACACGTGTGTCGATTCAGTGTCGTCGTATTCGCCGCGGCCCGACTCTGCCAAATGTCGCCGGGCTTGCAAGTACTGCAGAAGATCGCCGTACGAAGCATATTCCATTAATATGACCACCGATCCGTTGGCGACGCATATTCCAACAAATTTCACTATATTTTTATGATTTAGTGATTTAAGAATACGAGCCTCGTGTAAATATTCTTTCTTGTCGCCATCGTTCCATAATTCTTTTGCTGCGACTGACACCGTCGTATGTGGGGATTGTTTCAATGTAGCTAAATAAACGCGCCCGAAATTACCTTTTCCTATTACTTTTTGCTTATGGAGAAACACTTTGTTCACCACGGGCATGGAATGTTTATTTCCTAATAGATTTGCTACCAATTTATGGTCGCGCTCTTCCAGGCGCTTGAGTCTTATTCGTTGTACTAAAAAAAATATTCCCGGTAATAATATCAACACAAAAAGAAGAGCGTAGAATGGTGGATCGTAGCATCTTTGTCCAAAATCTGAGCCCCCCGCCGCCAGCAAGCACGGCGAGCGGTCGGCCGCGCGCGGCCTTCCGCAGATGGACAGCCCGTGCTCCTGGAAGGGCGAGCGGTGCGCGCGCCACGAGGCCAGCACCACGCGACGGTGTCCTTCCCACTGCTCCAAGTAGACGACGGAAGGTTTCACCACGCCATTATGAGATCTCAATTCTTCCGTCACGCCTGTTACGTTTAGTGTGTCGTAGATTCGTGAAAAATTTCTGAAAATAAATATTTGAATTGTAAATGTGGGTTAATTTTTTGTGTACTTCATGAATAATATAATTTATCAAATGAACGGAGCGAATGTTTAGTACATACGTATAATATTCGGCCCGTCGCGAGCGGTCCAAGTCCGCGTCACAAAGGTCACGGAGGGTGCGCTGGCCGAGCATGAGAGCCGCATCCGCCAGCGGGCCCGCGAGCGTCGGCAACGTCACGCCATCCCAGTGTCTCTGCAACTCTGCTCTCAATCTCGCGTTCCCGCCGCCCGCGGCGCCGCCCGTTCGGCCGTCTTCGCCGCGCCACGAAGTACTCAGTGTGAAATGCTTCATGACACTCCATTCACCGTTGTTGGTAAAGTTGGGGTCCGGGTTCCAATCGCGCACTATCCACGCAAAGTTTGCATCCGGTGTCATATCTAGTGCGATCGCTGACAAAAGAATATGTTGGGCCATAAGCGTGTCTGTGTTCACGATAAAAATATGCGCGTCCTCGTTTTTAAGGGAACTCAAGATGCTCGACACGGTTTCGAGAGTTAGTATTCTCTCAGTATATATGAGGCCGCTATCTTTAACTAAAGCGTTTTTGAAAGCTTTTCCGAATTCGGATCCGTCAGAGAGAATGGCTAACCGAGCCCATTCACAATTCTTTAAAAAGTCGTGATAAAACTGAGCATGGTCTTCCAGTCTCCCACTGATGGCTAATGTAGTGGATCCGATACGTGTTTGTGATGACACTGCACCCACCAGTACGACAGGTATTTGATTTTCATTGGCTTTTTGAACAATCTTCGGGATAGCCTCGCTCGAGCTCCATACAATTGCACCCATACTTAAAGGATCATTCAGTAAATTCATAAATGAAGTAAAATTATGTAACATATAAAAATGATCATTGCAATGGGTAGATATGTGATAAGGCTGTACAGTAAATGGGAGTATACGATTCATCTCTCGTCTGGCTGCGATAAGAGTTACTTCATATTGCTCTTTAAGCGGGTCCTCGATGCACATAAACGTGTATAATTTGTAAGGGTTTTGTGTAATCCAAGTTTCGATGGTAGGTTTGTTTCGTAAGGCCCAATTGCAGGCAGCCGTCTCTATATTAAAATCATTATCGTCGGTCTCGCCACTCGTAAGCTCTATTAATTTTCTCCGCTGGAGACTAAATTTGTTGATAACATTCGCTACGTCTTGTGCGGAACGGATCATTTGCATGTCGTTGCCTTTTCGGACTGAACATTCTCGAACGCGAGGCAGGCCAAAGGGACACGAACTGATCTTGTCCGAGTTGTTATTATTCGTGTATAAACCTAAAGGAAGCAACTCGGGACGGTCTAACGTCGAGTTCCGGTCGGGGAATAGAAAAGAAAATTTTTTTTTATGGAGTAATTTTAACGTGATGTGAAAACAGGAAATGTTGTCGTAAAGAATAATGGCTACAAGAAATTTGTTCGTGCAATAAAAGGGCTGAAGAGCAGCGGTTCGATCGGCGCCATATCCCGGCGCAGCGGGCGCGGGGCCGGGACAGGGGAGCGCGGCGGCGGGGGCGGCGCCGCTGGAATAGTGATATGATAACTTCAATTACATTTTAAACTTTAAATAGCTTATACAATCTGACTAGTTTGAACTATTTTGATATTATTACTTGCATGACGATGCAGTATATTTTGTAAATGAGCCATAAAATAGACAAGCCATCGGTGCGAGAACATATTATACTGACATATAATACTACTCTGTCTAGAAAGTACCGGGGAGTACCAAATTCATTTTATCACCTTCAAAGCATGCTCCTTCAGAAACGATACACTTACGCCAACGAATAATCCAATTATCAAAAAATTATGTAAACGCTGTTTCCGGAATTGAGTTCAGTTCTCGCCACGAATTCTCCTTTATTTCTTCTACAAATTGAAAACGATTGATAAGTACTTTAGAAGATATTATAGATTGAAGCCACCGAAAAAATATTATCTCCGCGTGCCAGCGGTCTTTTCATGACATGCCGGGCCGGCGTCCGCGCCTCGTTCCTTCTCTCTCTATTTGCCTGGCTTAATTTCCGGAACGACTACACCGATTTTGATGAGACTTTTACTGGAAGATAGAAGAGGTTGTCGAGCATGTGTCAGTGTTCTAGCGGAGTCGGCATTTACGCGCGAAAAACTTGGTGACACATCGATTTCAATGCGGACGAAGCCGCGGCAACTGCTAGTTTTTAACAAAATACTGAATTCAATAAAAACTTTAGCAAATTACGGGCACTTTCAAAAGGCATTAAAAATGTACTTGACCAAAAAAGCCTACTACTCTACTCTACTACTGTATAGCCGAATACTTAGAAGAACGACATTCAAAATTGTAATAACTCATAAAACAACAGCTGTCCACAAGAGTGCCGTTAGGTTTTTTCATCTCGCTCTACATTGCAATTAAGCCGATCTAAACCCCGGGTGTACTTGAGACTTTGGTATACTTAACATATTTATGCTATATTGGCTACTAACCGTACTTACTAAAAACGGTTTTGTTTCGATTATAAATATTAGTCAATTTGAGTGTAATAATTAAGTAATAAATAATTAAGCAACAATGAATAAATAACTAATGCTAAGGACTGTAAAACTGTAATTTTTTTTTAAGGTTGTATGCCGTTAAAGGCAAAATATGGATTGAACTAATAATTCGGTAACATCTTTTTTAAATGTACCCATATTTGTGCAAATAAGTGTGTTTGTTTTCGGTTCAGTTGGAAGGCGCCACTTCGAAGCTTGTTGACTAGTTTGCATGTCAAACTCTTAAACTCACGTCTCGTCACCAGTAACAATGCGTTTCATGAATGTTGGCTCGGAATTGACTCATTCTAGGCATGTACTCAGCGACTCTCATGCGATTGAGTGTTTGGAGAAAATTGAAGTGTTTTGGGATTAGCCGCGCGGCTACATGTTGTTATGATTAGTTGAAATGGTACGGATCGACTCGTGAGATACAGTAACTTCGGTGGCTATCTCTCTCAAAGTTGAATGAGGATTTCCAGTCTCTATTTCGTTCACTTTTGCGAAGTTAACTTCAGTTGCAGACGTTGATGGCCTACCAGAGCGAGGCAAATTTTCGATCACATCTCGACCGCTTTGAACGCTTTGTACCACTCATAAGTCGATTCACCGTAAGCCTTCTGTAACATTTTCAGTGACTCCGAACTCTAAATTCCATTGGCGATGCAAAATTTATGACAAACTCTAATTGGAAAACGGTTGTGCCAATCTATTAACAACAAAAAAAAAAACAAAAAATTGAATTTAGAACTATGTATAAACAAATAATCCATTTCCCATACTTTTTTGACTGAATGTAATATGTAGTAGATTATGACCAGCGCGGTGGCGGCGCCTAATGAATGATTGTCTCATAAATACTCACCAACTAATTTTTATTAAAACTTATTACTAACTCAATTCACATTAATATTCCCATTCCTATTGCCCTATTAGGGTGCTTTTCCACCAGAGATATGCTATGCTAGGTTTCTGTGGATGCGTTTGATATTCACCAATCATATTCATTGATGCGCATAGCTTTAGCACTGGTGGAAACGGATTCAACTAAGATATGTTTTTTATATGGAAAGATGCGTTCAATGGATGTGTGCTATGGATGCGTGCTATAGATGCGTGCTATGGATGGTCGCGAGTGGTGTACGCTGACTGCCGCGTTTCACTTTGCGGCGGCGCATTTTCATAGCACATCTTACTCGCACCGCTACATAGGTTAGTATCAGTGGTCACATAGTCTCACAGCTTAGCTATCACATCCTCGCAGCACAGCCGCATAGCACATCTCTGTCGGCAAAGCACCCTCGAGGTCGCCTGAAGATGTCCGTGGGCGTCCGGTTCGTCGCTATTCTCGACATTAAAAATAACAATAAAATATAATTAGCACGTTCTGCTAACTGCTAACGAATATACATGACAGTCTGATATCCACGGTAGCGTCAGAGACTGGTCGTGGAGGATGGTGGGCGGCGAAGGGGAGACTCACTAGGTTCGGGGCCCCCGGGCCGCGTGGGCGGGCCACACGGTGAGCGCGGCGCGGTGGCCGAGCACGTGGCGCAGCAGCGCGAGCAGCAGCGCGGCGGCGGCGGCGGCGGCGGGCGAGCCGGCGGCCGCCACCCACACGCCCGACGACGTTTCTTTACAATCCCTGCACTCCGAACGGAACTTCGTGCCTAAACAAAATTATCTTTACATCTAATAATACTGAAAATTATAATGACGAGCGGAAGAGCGGGCTCCGCTGAAGAAGAATTCTTGTTGTGAGTGAGATATGAATATTTATTATTTTGAGGTAAGTTTACATTTGTGAGTGCAGTACGAGCACAATTTGACATCTGACCGTCTAGCGAACGTGTCGACATTAACCTCTTCACTTGAATTGGCATTGGCAGCCCAACTTTTCTAGATATCGAAACGAATAGTCTCGACCTCGACAATAGTTCTGTGCAAACATAGAATAACCATAGCGGTGACGAATTAGCATCAGAGTCATGCAAAATCAGGGAGGATCCTCTGACGTAGAAACCAGAAAAGTAGCCTGCGTTGTATCCCGAAGTACTTACGAGTACAACCTTAGGAAATTTCGTTCTTGAATATGTAACATATAGCGTAGTTTTCCATCTTGATTTAGCCCTAAGGTGGCTCCAGTACTTCGCAAAGGTGTGACAGATTAAGAACAAAAAGAAAAGTTATTTTAAACTATGTATTTACGATTCTGTGGCCTCGTAAATATTTAGAGCTCCTCCACCAAACTCAGGAATTGCTGCCGCCGTTTACGATTCGCTCGAGCACGAGATAGAAACGTTGAACGTCCCAGCCGCGACTAGGAGCAGGCCTTATGGCCACGAACAGAGTCAAACCTTACTTCTAAACAGTGGTAATATAATAAAAGCAATAAAAGATTTATCAGATGCATGTAGGTAAGATCCTGTCAGATTTACATGCCTTGTATATTCAAACTAGAATTAAGTACTTAACGCAGTGCTTAAAAAAACTTTTAAAAATCTTATCCAAGAGCGTAAAAGACTATGCCTGACCCATCTTCATCTCGCTAAATAAAGCCTCTGGGAAACTGGAGGAGGGCCCAGAAAAACACCTTGTAGCGATCAAAACGCCCGGTCCTCACAAAAACCTTCACTCCAACCAGAACAAGGCACGCAGCTCTGGAGCAGCTCCACGGATGTGATGGTACATGCTGGTGGATTGAAATATTTTTATCACTGGTATATAATAACTCGTAACAGCATCGTTTTAAATTGAATTCGAGACGTTTACCACCTTCCTGTACCTATACGAGTGTAAAAAGTGATAAGGATTAACAGCTCTGCTCGTAATTGGTCATCTAAAGAAAAATATATGTTTCAGTTTAATAAATGCCATTACAAAACTACTGGTTTCGAAAGACACTGATTGTGAACTATCGAGACGCCAATACGTATCGGAAATAGTTTTAGCACCCATACCGAATCTTTTAATGAAAATCTTTCTTATACTTATTTCAAAATGGAAGAATACAAAACTCGTCAAAATTACGCAATACGCAGTTAATGTGCGTTGCGTACTTTGAAGGATTTCAACGTACAGACGGCGGGAAGCGACTATGTCGATATTGTAGAGATATTACTGACGAATAGTTTAATTTTAAATACGAATTGTAAGTGTTTGTCTGATTCATATTCTCGTCAAGGACGGCCCTGAGCGTGAAGCTAGTCTTTGTCGGTGCGTTCTAACGAATGTCCAATAGACACTACAATAAAACAATATAAATGTCAAATACCTCGGTCGAATCCTCGGTACTGTGCGGCGAGCGTGGTGCAGGGCGCGGCGGGCGGCGGGGCGCGGGGCGAGGCGGGGAGCGCGGCCGACGCCAGCGCCGACGCCAGCGCCAGCACCGGCGTCACGTGCATGCGTGCGCTGGACGGCGGCCGCCGCGCGCGTCTCAGAACATAGGCGCTTGTCAGACCGCAGACGGAGCCAGATCTAAGGCAAATTCGAATTACTTACATAAATATAACATAAGCATTTATGAATCCAAAAAAACAACAATGTGTTTATGTAATGTCTCCTCCAATTGAATACAAATGAATCTCAATTATATGCTTCTTATTACGGTTACCATAAGCCAATATTACTATGATATAATTTCATGATGTTTCTTATATGTAGAAAGCATTTTGCTTTCGAGAATCGATGCGACGCCGACGCCAGTCGCCAGCCGGACGTCTCATGAAAAGACCCCCTTTTGTTCAAAAAATAAAAAAAGAATAGGTTTATATATACAAAAGATTGTAATTAAGTATTTGCATAATAGAGAAAATTCCATTTTGCGATGAAGCCGTCATAAATACGACTCCCGAGCACTTAGGTACAATGCAAACGCTGCCTAAACCGTATGAAATACATACATCAAAATAATGTTCTACGGAAATGTATATCATAAAAAGGTCGACAGAAAAGTCCGCTATAGCATATATCTATCTCCTATGGTTAACTCACAATAACCACTTTTATGTCAGAAATTTCAATTAAAAATATTATGTTACTTCCGAGGCTATTTACTTCTGTTCATTATAAATCCTTATCTAAATAAATGCGTTATTTAGCATCGCCCTTTAATATAAATCAAAATTGTCTTTTACACTATATGCATCGGATTTATACTTTAGAAGATTTAAGCCACCGAAAAAATATCTTCGCGCGCCAGCGGTCTTTTCTTGATATGCCGGGCTGGCGTCCGCATCGGACCCCTTCTCTCTCTGTCTGGGCTAATCTCCGGAACGGCTAAACGGACTTTGATGGCATTTTTACTGGAAGATAGAGGAGGTTGTGGAGCATGTGTAGAATTCCAGCGGAGTCGGCATTTACGCGGGAAAAACTTAGTAACACATTGATTTCAATGTGGGCGAAGCCGCGGCAACAACTAATATATATAGATATTATATAATATATATAGATATTGAAATTGTTGAAATTGAAATATATATATAGAAATAGAGTAGCAAACGAGCAGGCAGCAGTCACAAGTGGCTGCTCCCACCCATGGACATCTGTAACCGACTCCTAACAGGACTGTAGGGGCTGTTAGTGTGAATACAGTTAGTATAAGGTGTTAATAAGAATTATTATTAGTTGGTGAGTATTCTTTAGTAACAGGACTGCAGGAATGGGAATGTTAGTGATATTAGCCCAGTTAGTATGTGTTAGTTAGTAGGTGCAGTTAGTAGTTATAATGAATCTATAACTATACGTTAGCGTGAGGCAAAAAAACGAACTAATTTTATTCTTGCTATAAAACGTTTACGTAAACAAGAGAAGCGTATCGTACGCGTAACGCTGCTGTTCAGTTAAGTATCCCGAAAAAATAAATGCACGTGACATATTACTACAACCCCCCCCTCCCCCTGTGGTATTTCTTGATTTTACGGACACCCTCCCCACCTTTCGAACCTCACCTAATTAATGGACGGTCCTTTATCTATTGTTAACTTGTACGAGTACAAGGCAAACGAACGTTTATTTAAACATTTGCATACTGTGCTCAAATTCTTTTCTCCCATTTCATTTGCAATCTATAAATAGGTATATACTTACATTTCGAGGTGTCTGGATCATTTACTTGCCTATCGTTATTAATGTTTATAGGAGCTACTTGTTGAAGTCATATATTTTTATTTATACTTGTTTTATCAAGGTTAATCGTCAAGTTATTATTATTAAGTCAATCGATTATTTATTAGCGCAAGCAAGTAATTTTGATCGCGTGTGCAAGTACTTAGATCTTTATTAATGAATATCGAAGTACTATCATCGGCGAACAGTAAACATTAGTATTTATTGATAATTGATCTGATACCACAGTTACATGTCAAAATCGTCGTGTGTTCCTTATATGTTAGCTATTTACGTAACATTGTCAGGTTTTCCTTCCTGTTTCGCGAACCGGGCAGCCGCGGCAGCTCCACTCCCCCTTGTTCATACTTGTATCAGCATTATAAACGCGAATGAAACCTAAAGCGACAGCTTCAATATGAGAGTTACTATATTTAATTATTGTCTTCTTAAATTTATTTGTGGGGACAGAAAAAGCAGCGATATGTATATTAATAGCGTAAGTCGATTTTCGTCATTCTAGTCCCAGTGATTTCGTAACTGTCAAATATTGAATGTTCATCCCCTCGATACGGTAAACACTCCCCTCAAATTAAAAAGCCTATTTAACTAAAGGTTTCGAATCGGTAACATATATATCCACAATATTCGGATAATGGCGAATTTTAGATCGTAAAATTGTAGAATAATGTCAGATGAAAAAAGTTGACATACATACATACATATATTGGTTGTCAAATATTGTGCGTTTAGATATTTATTTCGTATAAATAGTTCATTAATATTTATTATTTTGTAATTACTATCCTATCTTTTAAGTTGGACCAAACAATATACAAGTAGGTACAAAATTTCATTGAAATCGGTTCAGTAGTTTCGGAGATTAGCCCAAACGAACATCGTGACACGGGATTGTTATCTACATCTATATACTTAAAAGCGGCCAAGTCTATAAAAGAAGATCACGTTTGTTGTATGGGAGCCCCCTTTAATATTAACTTTATTTTTATTTAATTATTTATTTTGAAAGGTAAAATACAAGTGATTATTGTGTGAAAGTTTTAAGCGTGTACCTGTTACGGTTATTAATATCGAGCAAAAAGAAACCTTTATTGTATGGGGACTCCTCTTAATATTTACAGTTTTTTTAATTTTTAATATTGTAGTTATAGCGCCAACGGAAATACGAATTTGTGGAAATTTTAGTTTTCTACCTATTGACGGTTTATGTGATACAGTCTGGTGACAGACAGACAGACAGACAGACAGCGGAGGCTTAGTAATATAGTTCCGTTTTTACCTTTTAGGTACGGAACCCTTTAACATTGTAAAGCTGAAGAGTTTGTTCGGTTGAACGCGCTAATCTCAGGAACTGGTCGTTCGAATTGAAAAAATCTTTTTGTGTTGAATAGTCCATTCATTGCTATATGCTATAGGCTATATACCATCACGCTATGACTAACAGGAGTGGAGTAGCAATGACAAATGTCGCAAATACGCCGGATAAATATTGATTTCCACGCAGGCGAAGTGCGGGCACATTATTTAATGAATACCAGTATATAAAATTGATCACCATTCGTGCTTGTGTCATGTTTCTATATTGTTGTAGTCGTGGTCGACGCGGCATGCAGTGTTGATATGTAATAATAATAATAATAATAATAATAATAACTGGGGACAATTCCACACACGGCTGTATGATCCCTAATTAGGCAATTTAATGTCTGTGTTATGGTAACCGGACACCTAATAAACATACATATATACCTACCTAATATAATACTTATATGGATATTTTTATTACACTTAGACACAGAACAAACAATCTGCTCAGATCACACAAACGTTCGTCTCGGGTGGAAGTCCGGTTTTGCAGTCAGAGTTTCCAAGCACTGGAGCACGAGGCCAGGTAAATGACTCGCTCAATTAGTAGCGGGCAATTAGTAGTCCACTCGGCGGGAACGTATCCTGTCGTCACACACCACACATACACACACACCCGCTGCGGCCGCTCCGCCGCGCGCTCCGGCACCGACTGGCTGCCGGCTGCCGGCCGACGACGGGCCGAGCTGTGCTTGTCTTATACATATATGTACTAGCTGTCCCCGCGGCAGTTTCAAATTTCATTGAAATCGGTTCAGCGGATTAGGCGTGAAAGTCAATCAGACAGACAGAGTTACAATCGCATTTATAATATTAGTAGGGATTATCTCATCTTATTGATTGTATATTAAAAACTAGTAAATACATCTGTATGTAAATATTTATTGTATGTAAATAATTATTGAACAACTGTTATTCTTAAGATGGGGATTGACTTGTAACGTGTGTTTGTAATGTATCACTCGAGGCGATCTTGTTACGACACGGCCACACCGCTGACTTGTAACGTGTGTTTGTAATAAAGCACGGGTCCGTGTTCCGAAACCGGCCGCGCCCGCCGACGGTAACTTGAGTTAAATAAACTAAAAACTACAAAATAATTTAATATTAGAATAAAACTATTGACGAGAATAAATGTAACTGTTCTAACGGCATTGTGTGCGAATAGTGTTTCCGCCGCCGTCGGGAGCGGGCGCGGGGCAATCGGCCAGTAGCCCCACAGACCCCGCAGCCTCAGCCGGGACATGCGTAAATACATTTTCCAACGGAAAAAATGTTTTAACAGCCAGGGGTGCTTGATATCAGTTGTTATAATTTTATTCCGAGATGCAGAATTATTTTAAAAATTTTGCACAAAGCGCTGATGTGGAGAATGGGACAAAATTATTAAAATAGTGTATTGTCATCGGTTCTTGCTATAATTACATACAATTTTGAATTAATCCGACCGCCCAATGTATAAAAATGGAATTCAAAAATTCCATTAATGCCCAGCTACCGGTCAAGCTAATAAAAGCAGAATACTTTTTTAATAAAGTTTTTTAATGATCTTTTTTGTAAAATTACGAAATTTTTGGATACTTGATTTCCGCATTGCCATAAAGTACCTATCTAAACTTTGTTGTCTCTTTTATCTATATTTTTTTCTACTTATTCAAAATGTTCATTCTGTCTGATGATATAAGAAAGAGCCACCGGATGATCCTAGTGCAGCGATACAATATACAATATACAAACGACACTGAGAAGAACGAGTAGGGTAACACACATCTCACGGCGAGTGGCATATCACACGTGATTCTTACTAATATGTTATGAGAATATTAATAAAAAGATACTACAAGTGTAATGAGTATGGATATTATGTATGTATAAAGTAACGTTCAATAGGCTCGAGTACATTTTTAAATAAAGTACACGCGTAGGTACCGTGCAGTGCGGCTAGAGATTGACTAGAACGTTCGGGAATGTTCGGAGTGAAGAGTCGGGCGGCGGTCAGGGCAGGAAGCGGTCGCAGTCGCGGGGCGCGTCGCTGAGGTAGGTGGTGTCGGTGGCGGCGGAGGCGGGCGCCGCCCACGACAGCCAGCGCGCCTCCGCGCGGGCGGGCGGCGCGCGCCACGGCGGCTCGGCGGCCAGCGGCAGCGCGTCCAGCGGCACGTCCAGGCACGGCGCCAGCAGCCGCGGCGCGTCGCCCAGCGCCGCCGCCAGCCGCTCGGCGCTCGGCCGCGCCCCGGCCTCCCGCCGCCAGCACGACAGGATCAACTCCTCCCTGCGCGCGCACCCAACACCGAACACCGCTTACGTTATTCACTGACGTAGCTGCTTGTACATGCCGAAGAGTTTACGGAAGTGATCTTTATTAAAAATCAAAGCAACAACGTATAATTAAAATTCAGCTGTGCACTTTTATTTTGAGAATAGAAAAGTAGGTGCGGTGATGTCGGGTTCCGGAAGGTTACGATACAACATTTGGAGGTCCCCTTGCGGGCGAGGCGAGTCGCGCGCACACGGGCCAGGAGATCGCACCTTCGGGTGATTTATGACAATTTTTAACATTTGTAATGCTGTCTTTTGGAGTCGCTACCGGTATCAACAACTTCTACTTTGACCAATATTAAAAGAGATCGTAAATATACAAATGTACGTACTTGTATGTAATCAAGATTGACTTATTTTCTGATACTCACAGTTGAGGCTTCATTCCCGGCGGCAAGTCGAGCCTCTGTCCGGCCTTGACGCGGGCCAAGACCTCGCCGTTGCTCAGGCCCTGGAAGGGTAACGAGCCGAACGTGACGATCTCGTAGAGCAACACGCCGAAGGACCAGACGTCGGAGGCCGCGGAGAACACCCCCAGCGCGAGGCTCTCGGGCGCCATCCACCGCACGGGCAACATTCCCTTGCGGCTGAAACGGTAATAATCGTTCTCGAAGACGAGTCGCGTCATCCCGAAGTCGGCGAGCTTGACGCCGCGGCGCGAGCTCACCAGGCAGTTGCGGGCGGCCACGTCGCGGTGCACGTAGCGCAGCTGCGCGAGGTAGGCCAGCGCGCGCGCCGCGTCCCGCGCCATGCCCGTCAGCCGCCGCGCCGACACCTCCGCCCCCTCCGCCCCCTCCGCCTCGCCCGCC
>DWGJ01002234.1:0-16451 GCA_018246895.1 Aspitha aspitha aspitha | reverse complement strand
TGTAGATGAAGCACGGCAGGTTTGTAAGGACAGGGATATTTGGCACTCGCTGCTTTCTGCCTACCCCGCAAGGGACCAGGCGTGACGATATGTATGTATGTATGCATACGCATACATTAAAAAAAGATAAATAACAAAAATTAATGTTAACTTTATTAATCATTTAGTACCACAGTGTTTACAAGCTAAAGATTTTTGGATAGGTTTTGTGTAGCTAATTTTAACTAAGCATTTAACTAAGCGAGATTTCTTTTGAGCACTTGAAAGAAGCCTTCATTTACATCCTTTGGCACGTATAGTAGAACTCAGTTACGTTCACGGGTCACCGGCTACCCCTACACGTCAAATTGGACGGTTTAAACCCGTTAACATCTGCATTGTACGATAATAACGAGGATAGATCCGAATGTATAATATAAACACAAAGACAAAGATAAAGAGAAAGAGAAAGAAAGACAAAGGCAAAGACAAAGAAAGACAAAGGCAAAGATAAAGAAAGACAAAGACGTTTATTCGCACGAATATTGGTATCAACATTTGAAGATTTTACACAATTATTAGTCACTTCGTATTGTCTTCTACAACGTACAAATTAAATAATAGAATTAGAGTATAATAATAACATCCTATTAGTTAATATTCAGACTAAAATTGACGTGTATGCATGAAGATAATGATGAATGTAGATGAAGCACAGCAGGTTTGTAAGGACAGAGATATTTGGCACTCCCTGCTTTCTGCCTACCCCGTTAGGGACCTGGCGTGACGATATGTATGCATGTGTTGCCATAAATATTGTCTCCATTCACATTTTTCAGTCAGACGTTTCATCAAAGGACAGAGAAGTGACGCATGATCAACTTAAACAGTGGTGCGATGAAAACAAAATTGGTACATACATAGAAACATCAGCAAAGACAGACAGTAATGTTGTTGAAGCATTCTCTTTAGCTGTACAAAGGTAAGCAGTACAAATATTGATTCATCCAATATATTATTCTTTTATTATTGATGTAGTAACATATACAAGCAAGCAACTCATTTAGTGTGCATGGTTACAAGTAATATATTTATGAAAGTAATTAATTCAAGGTTAAAATGTGATGATAATGTGTTACATTACAAGCAGTTTTATTACAGTGCATTCATTTTGTAGCATAAATTATAAACAAAATGCCATTTGTTTTCGAAAGTCTGTGTTATTAAATTAATTAGATCAAATGTTCTTCCACTTCTAATTCTACTTTTCTTCTACGGATATTTATTTCATTTTCAAGATATGCATAAATACAGTATTTCTGTATTTATTACAAATGTTATAATTTTGCAGATAAAAGATCTGGAAATTATTAACCCTTTGGGGCACGGTGCTATTAAAAATGTCCCACCTTTTTCATACGCCATAATTCATGGTTGGACATTTTTTGTCGCGTCATATAACTAATAACAGAATAATTGGTATATTTTTTTATGTTTCTATAACGTTGCATATCCTTATAAATAAGAATACCGCAGTTTTGTTCAATTTTTAACTACATAAAATTTCTGTGCAACATGAGTATTTTTATTTTCGAAAAATTCCGTGCCTCATAGGGTTAAGCAGTAATCTTACCCACAGATGGGCAGACTTAGAGCAGAAAGCTGAAAAAGAATTGAGATTGTTGCATCACCCGGACACCGTAAAACTGCACGGCTCCAGCCCCGTGTCCAGTTTCCGTGCCACGTGCTGCTCCCGGTCTAGCGATGCATAAGCCATAGTCGCTTCCGTTTATCTCAGATTACTGTCGTAAAAATTCAAGCCCAAATTGTAATTTAAAAAAAAAACGTGAAAAAAAAATAAATCTCACCTGGAAAAGTGGATTTTACATAGTAAAACTGGGAAAATTCTGAAACGATAGAAAGAGAGAACGTTTTTATAATCCGTAATAGTCAATTTCGTAAGAGAATTTTATTGTAATAATACACACATATCTGTTGGCCGATTTGTCAGCCTTAAATGTAATGTAAGGTAACAGACGCCCCAAATGTTAGTATTTTCTGTATTGCTGTAATCTTTCTAATTATTGTGTTGCCAGATGTTTAACAGGATGACATAAAATATTACTGAACAGACTGACAGAAGAGTAAGTGGAATTGACATTTTTAATCTGTTTCACTGACATCGTTTAATGGCGGCATATGCTTTGGATACAGTTGTTTCATTGAATCGATAAATAATAAAAACTTAGACTAGACTTCTCTAGATTTTTATGCCGCCAAATATTTATAGATTTTATCTATTTATATGATATAAAATGTTACTTGATGATGGTAAATAATATCGCCATTGTCAGTATTACTAAATTAAATTGCGGATAAATGGCTCGATTATCCATACTTGTTCCCATAACTAACATATTATTTGACAATAATATGCACTGTAGTTACATTTGTAATACAGATCTGGTCGACATTAAGAAACGTTAATTATTTAAAATAGAAGAAGTTGAAAGACGTATTGTATACCGCCTTAGAATTATTTATTTAAGTACATAAATTTTAAAATCTGTAATGTAAGGATTACTAACAGATTACTAACTTATCTGAAGGTATCATTTTATTGAATCTAAATCACTGTAATTAGTCAGGTAGTTTGCACTTGTTCTCGATTTATTTTTAAGCATTTAATGCTAGATATGTAACAAGAATGGCTTATTTAAGAAATTCATAGAACATTAAGGCAAACAAATCTTCAGTAATGAATAAAATTCCATTTTAAAAGCACCAATATAAAAGGGTTATATTGGTGTATATTCCCAGATATTTTTAACGGTATAGTACATAAGTACATATACATATTATACCTATGATTTGATTATGATTTTTTTTGTATTTGTAAAGATAATTTATATTTGATAAGTGGGAGTGAAGGTATTTTTGAATTATTATTATTTAAAAATATACTTAAAGTTTTTAAACACCTCTTACTTGAAGAGGATATTCATTTTCGGTTGTGAAATAATTTTATTCATAATTTTATCACACATTTACAATTATCATGCAATTGATATGTAACGAGTTATTAAAATATTTTATATTTCCATGTTACTTTCCATTTCAATGTGAGATAATAATGGTTGCCAGAATACTTTTACCTTCAATTGCAGCCAATCTTATCATAATTTAATAAAGTTGTTTAAATGTTCTGTATATATAGTTATTACATGGTGAATTCCATGATAAAATTTATCCGTAATGAAAAAAAAACATATTCATTTGAAATAAGTCTTCTTTTTTCTGACTGCTGTATCTGTCCATATCGGTATTTACGAATTGTTCGAATAAAAAAATTGAAAATAATACTTATAAATATTTTTTAAACTCGTACTTCGATGATGTTTACCGTAAATGCCAAAGATACAAAAAAATTAACTTAACATAAACAACAATAATAATTGACTTGTACTTACATATTTTTTGGAAAAAATACAAATTGTTAAGTTCAGTACGTAAATGTAAAATGAAAATGTAAGGCTTTTAAAACACTTCCTGTCATTATCATATTCATTATTTAAAACTAAAATAAAGTTTAGACGATTTGTTCCGGACAGGACGAAAAAAGAAACTTATTAGGGAAATATAAAGACAAAAAATGAGAGGTGTCAACCACCCGGACACCCGGATGGAACGAAATTCCTTTCGATTAATTAGTGAAGGAATTGTAATAACATTTTATTTCTTTTAAGTTATAATATTTTTTTTTTAAATATTTATTATGTACAAAAAACCTGTATACACTCAACAAAAATAATTGTCCCGACACCACACTGTTCAATGCGAAATAGAAAGACGAATCGAAAATCACTGGCTTGCTTTCTATGAGACAGAGAGAGACAGACAGATAGAAACTCGCACACGCCGCACGGCTTACAACTATAGCAAAAAGTGTCGTTACAACTTTTCCTCTTAATTTTTTCCGTCTAGCCCCCTTTCGCAACGCGCGATAAGGAACTTCGTTCCAAAAATATAAGGTTATTAATAATAAGTACCTAATTTATTTCAAACTGCTTCAATGTCACGCAAACTAATTGAAACCTTTATACTCGTACATCATTTTTGATTGTTATAGTTCATGATATGTAGTTTGTGACATGATTGTCTCACTAAGTGCCTAGCTTCGGATGTTAAGCCCACCGTAGACGGACCGACCAACAGTTTATTCCGAAAATCCTCCTTAATAGTCTTCATACAGTAATAGCGCTATGAGAGTCGTGCCGTATCGATTATAAACATTATTTGGAACTATTATTGCAACAATAGACGGTAAACTGCATCGCTACTGATTTCCATGCCTAGGTAAGAAAAAATTCACAAAAAAAAGACCGCGTGTCATAGTGATGTTTGAGGCGAGCTCATCACTAGCGGTAGCGGTAGACGGTAGACTTAACGCTAAAATGTTGATGATGAAATGTAATACTCTGCACATCCATTTATTATAAAGAGATAAATTGTGGTATGGCGCGACGATAAAATGCTCGGATCTATTTTACGGCTCTTAAAGTACCTTAATGGTATCTCATACAAATTGATTTCCATGTAGATCGTATTGATATTTGTTATAGAACAAATATGAGATTAATAGTTAAAAATATTTAGAAATTTAGCCAACAAATTTCAAATCGCTGCGATTGTAAGTGTACCTAACAATTAGTTAAACTGTTTGAATGTCTGGTCGGAAGTAAAGGACCAACGCTAATTTTGATGTGCTTCAAAATGTCTTAATGATATTAAAAATCTACCTCTTAAGAAAATGTATGTGACCGTTTGTACATTTAACTAGGTTCAACAAATAACTTGTACTATATAACTTAAATATCTCGTAATCGACTTTTAAAATCGTTTTCAATTTGGTACTAATATTTCATTCTAATGCAATTGTTGATTTCGATTAGTAATTCATTTACATATTATGCCGTTGATCTTTATAGTCTGTGAAAAAAAAAACTAATTATTGGCGGCCAATGGCGGTAAAGCAATTCATATAGGATTTTTTTATGAATACAAATTTGTAGCGTGTTTATTAATAACTTTACTGGTTAACTTGCGTATTATTACGTATTATATTTATTGATGAAAATTATTAATTAAAAGCATTGTTCAGTTCCCTAACAATTTGTATGAAATGTTGACACTTCGATGTCCGCCGAGAAAATAATTAAAAGGCAATCGGTTGATTATAAAATTATGTCTCAAGTATACTTACTACTTACTATATATTTTAATGTATACACACATTAAACAGTTATAATTATGTTAATGAATAATAAATATTTCTTTATGTAGGTACTGTTGCATGGTAGGTGCCTAGATTTTTTTGTAAACTTACAATACTTATATTTAACAATATTTTCAATATTGTTATTGTATGGAAATTTGTGTAATCTTTATTATTGCACTTGAACCGTAAGTAAGTCAGAATAAGGAAAACCGAGTGTGTGTGTTGGTAAACAGATAAAATTTGTACTAGAATTAAGTTCTTCGACTCAGCAAATGCTTAAAATCGCTTGCAACAACATTTGGTTTTAAATATACTGTATTACTGAGTTTAAACTATATGGCTAACTATTAAGACAAACAAAGTAAGGTAGGTTTGCAGTAGCTATTGTCCTGGCAAACTTATCTTCCATTTTTTACTTTCATCAGGGTTTAATTTATAACAGACGGTGTGACATGAAATTATAAAAGGATTTCGTGGTTTTGATTTACGTTAATACAACTAGTTAATTATACGTTCGACTGTTGTAAATCTATTAAAAAACTGCTTAATTAACGTATTTTAAATATGCTTTCCGTCCGGTGAATGTGAATCATTATTTTATACTTATTCGAGTGAGACAGGTTGTATGTTTTATGAATTATGCTTTTGCAACTCATGTGTTCGCAAATATTTGTATTTGAATTTTTTGAATAACCAGTTTTTTATAATTATTTAAGGCCATTTATATGTAGTGACACGCAGGCTTAAATTAAAGTGCAATGTAGACATACTTATACCATTGTGGTAATTGAAAAAAATTAGTTCTGAATTATTATATCTAAGCATAATGTTACTTTGTAGTTAGTACTGATATTATTACTGGTCACTTGTATTATTTATATACAATATTGTATTGTACATTTATGTTATAAACGCAGTACTGTATATGGTACCAATTTTATTTAAAATTACCCGTTGAATGGGCGAAATAGATGGAACTTTGCAATTCTGTATGTAGTCTAAAGAACGTAGATACTTTGTGATTAATACAATTCGAAATAAATAAAATCGTTTTAAACATGGCGCATGTATTTTTTTATAAAGACAGAAATAAAACTTCCAATATTTACGCTTAGCGTTTTAATAAAAAATTACAACAACACGTAAGACATCTTTGGAACACCTACCGCAGCTAAAATGAACACAATATTCGAAATATGAAATTCTCTCTACAGATAATTAAAAAACACAGACTATTAGAAAAACTGTGCAAAATCCAATACAATATTTGTGAAGTACAAAGTACATTTAAATGAATGTTTTTATACGTACGATTCGTTTATAATTCGCACTGGTATTTCTTTAGTTTCATAAATAATTCCATGATTATATTCCCTTATCTAACACAACCAATAAAATATAACAGAAACATTATTGCATCGTTCATTTATTGTCAATTATCTATTCTACATATAAAGACTAAAGTTGAAATATTTTATAATAAATACTCCGTATTATATTATTACAATATTTGTCATCTAAGTTAGATGGTAGATCAAACCAATTCCAAATATATTACGATTTTACTTATACCTAATTCACCGATCAATGATATAAAATGTAAACAAATAAGTAATTGATATGCATAAGATTGTTTAAAGGTAAATATTATGCAATACATTCCATAAGACTGAATTTCACTTGATTTGAAAATGAAGAAATGTACATCTTGAAGACTCCACACTTACCGATGTAGAAATAGATTATAAAATAGCACTTTGAAGGTCAAGTGATAAAGCAAAACAGGTGTATAGTATTTTAACGAACCAACAATACAAATAAGGCGCGAATTTTCAACCTCAGGCTGACTCTAATATAGCCTCAACCTCAAGGTTAGCGCTCGGGTTAATTATACTTTGAACCACTTACAGGGTAATTAATGCGCTGTATACATTATGCAGTTTAATAAAATTTAAAGCATTGAGTCTTGTAGAAGCCAGAACACTTTAACGATATTCATTCAAAACCGCCTGATATTAATTTTATTTAACGATAATAATTTTATTTGATTTAATGCAGGAACTTTGAACCTTTAGAAATAACTCATTTCACCAATTCTTATACAACTTACAAAGTGTAATTAGGTCTCAAATAGTGAACGGATTGTTGTATCATCTATTTGAACCTTCTGAACATTTTAAGAAATCTCGTGAATGGTCTGTAAGTGCGGTTGGTCTTCAAGGTCTGCAAACTTCAAAGAGGCTTCCTCGCCTTCACCAGCTCCTCGCTGACGGCCCACAGCTTGTTCTGCACCTCCTTCTCGAACTGCACCTTGGAGTTGTATTCCCTGCAGTCGCGGTAGAACTTGCCGCTCTGGCCCTCGATATTGTAGTCCGTTGCGCAGAAAACTATGGTTTCAGAGCCCTAGAGAACAAAATATTTAGTACACAGACACTATATTAACTGCTATAAAAATCGTCGTACAACAGTAAAAAAACAATACAATTAAAACTTGAAATAAAATGATATTCGCATTAATTGTACATTCCTCCATTTTATCCGTTCTGACATTGCGCAATTTCCCGCCAAATCCATTCGTTGCATTACATTAAAACATCTATGCATAATGTTTAAAAATGAATAGCATGGATTATAGCAGTATAGTGATAACGGTATCGTGATAGCGAGTATATAAGATTAAGTAATCTATTATGGACTTTAACACAATATAGGAAGGTCTGATTATATGTTATCTTTCCTATCGTCACCTAAATTAACCTATGTACATCTCTATGTATAATTTGTATATGATAGATTTTAGTTATCGTGTTAATCACAATAATCCTGGTAAATAAACAATATCGGTCCAAAGTATACATGATAAATCTACATGAACTTGAAATTATTAAAATGTTTGTACTTATGTCAGAAATATTAATTACTAGCTGTGTCCGCAGCTTCGCCCGCGTGGAAATCAGTATTCTTTCGTTTTTGCAACATTTGTCGTTGCTGCTCCACTCCTATTAGGTATAGCGTGATGTTATATAGCCTATAGCCATCCTCAATAAATGGACTATTCGACACAAAAATAATTTTTCAATTCGAACCAGTAATTCCTGAGATTAGCGCGTTCAACTAAACAAACTCTTCAGCTTTAT
This sequence comes from Aspitha aspitha aspitha, assembly GCA_018246895.1. NCBI lineage: Eukaryota > Metazoa > Arthropoda > Insecta > Lepidoptera > Hesperiidae > Aspitha > Aspitha aspitha. The sequence goes on along the minus strand of DWGJ01002234.1, from coordinate 8,057 downwards.
AATATTATATAGTATATAGTACCTATAAAAGTATAGATAAGAGACTGACTACCTATTGTTATGTTGATGTTCAAAGTGCGAAAGTCAGTAAAGTTTAAACACTATAATTACAAAATACATTCAATGGATTTATATTTTTACATGAAAATATGAATGATAGGTATAGTCATATATATATTTCATTCATTGATCCAACCATGTCTGAATCTTATTCACACAAACAGGGTAATAAATATTCTACTTTTAGTATCGAGAGTAAACAGATGTATCTCTGTTGCTTCGATTTGGTAACATGTATATGTAAATTGGCACGATTGCTTATATAAGCAACATTTAACCGATTTGCCCCGATTTCGAACTGCACTAGCCCTTTTCACAACCTATAAACAAACCGTTAGCAAGCATTAAATTTACCTGTTTAGCAGATTTCATAAACATGAGTGCGACTGGTAGCATTAGAATGTAGTGATACCATCTCACTGAGTATCTGCAATAATGAAAATATCTATATTATAAATTCCCGAACAAAAATGTATTATAAGATCAAATAAGGTCAAAATATGTCAAAGAAATGTTAAACCTTGATTAACGCACAATATGTGAAACAAATATTGCTCTTAATCTTCATATTGTATTATACATAATTGGAAATTTAAAATTATCATAACAAGTATGTACCTTATCACGTCCGAAAGACGAAGGCAAATGCTGGTAGCAAAGATCTAATAACTAAATCAACATAAGTGGGGATTGTATTAAAGTGTAATTTGGTTTACCTGAATAAGTTAGTATAACAGAAACCAGGACAGCAGGCATTTACGTCAACCCCTGCGCCCCGGAGCTGAGCGGCGAGAGCTCGAGCAAAGTAGACATTCATAAGCTTGGAGTTGCAATATCCGATATTGTGACGAGTCTTGCTTTTGCCCGATTTTGCTTGCTCAATCTGTCCCTTTAAATTCAAATCATTGAAGTCTATTTGTCCACGCTCATGAAGCGTAGATGAGACCACTACAACTCTGTGAAAGGCAAACTATCCATCACCTGTCTAATCCATAAATAATGTTGATGTCAAATATATAAATGATTCAAGCACATATTACACAGAACAGTGAGTTTGTGTATGTATAATTCTTTTATGTATCTGTATCCAACATCTGATAGGAACAGCCCTATTAGGAGTCGGTTACAGATGTTCATGGGCGGCAGCGGCCACTTGTGACTTCTGCCTGCTCGTTTGCTACTCTCTTCAAATAAAAAGACTAAATAAATTTGAATGCATTTATTTTTAGTTTGTGTATGTTTCAAATGAGATGAATATCAAATGTGTATGCATGTTCTTATAAGTGTAATATTTATTGTTTTATTGTCTCATTTTTTAATTAACTTATGATTCTTTGTGACATAACTATTCTTTCACTCTGTGAGAGACATTCATTAAGTAATTACCGTATAAATGATTGTAGTTTTCATATATCACTGCTAGCTATACCATACATAATTTAGGAACAATAATACTTACCGACTTGGAGATCCTCTTTTCAAAAGGTCAAGCAGTAGGGTTGTTAAATAGAAATGCCCTAAATGGTTCACCCCAAAGTGTAGTTCGAAGCCTTCCTTAGTTTTCAGATCTTCTTTTAACGGTACATACACACCGGCGTTGTTTATGAGCACATCGATCTTGTAAAAACCAGCCTTTACAATTTCTACAAAATTCTCTATGGACTCAAATGAGGCAAGGTCCAGTTGCATGGGGATCTGTAACCAATAGCAACATTGCTTCGGCCATCTTTATTCTGTTTCTATATATTTAAGTCTTTATATTTTGAAGAGTATTGATCTTCAAATATTCTATTCATGGTGAGAGAAAATAGCATTAAAACAATACTTGTGTATTGAAATTGATTACATGAATAAAATATTTTAATATGCCAATTAATTTGAATTAAAGCATTTATTTATGGCTCTATACATACATCAGTAAATAATATATATAAGTAAGTAAGGCTTTATATATAAGTAAATAATATTAGTGCAAATAAACATAGTTAAGAATTTTGAAATTTTAGTGAGCAAAGGTTATTGCAACTTAGTAAATACTAAATTAGATATTCATGCTAATATTAGCAATGATATCATACAATACGAATCTATTATTGTCGTATTTCCGCTGTCAATATAACATTTTTGGTTCACAAATATTATTGTATGCATGTTTTAATTACGTGTTAACAGTTATAAAAAAAAATCTGCTGTTTACATAAAATAACTATTACCAGTTCTCCGCCGCTTTGTTGTTCTTTTCTTATGTTGCTTATGGCTTCTTTAGCTTTAGCAATATCGCGGCAAGCAAAAATAACTCTCGCCTTTCTTCGTACAAGCGCTTTGGCTGTTTCCAGGCCCAACCCACTATTAGCACCAGTTATGAGGAAAGTCTTCCCTCTCAAGCAGGTATTGTTAACGCATTTTCCCCAATTTCTCGACCTCCACTTACGAATCAAAGCTAGCGCCGCAATAATTGACGCCGGCACAGCAGCCGCGTACATAAGCGATGAGGCAACCATGGCTTTGAAAACTTTTAATATAACGTAAGGTCACTCTTATCACAGTATTATGTCGTAACTCGTAATAAACTACCTTTTTTATTCCTCTCAACTCGCAAGCAAGTTGTCAGTCACTGTCATACGGTTCAAATACTATTTCAAAATGACAATCTATGACATGACAGTTGACGGTGTCAGAGTACCATAGATTATTTACATACATCTGTAGCTGTAGAATCTTAAGCTGTGTCATATTAATTTAAAAGTGGCTTTTCTTGTACGTGTATAATAAAAAGATAAAATGATTATTTGCATAGACAGAACCATACAATTAAAATATTGATATATTGTTTTATTTAATTAAAATACTAGTTTGTAATGACATGCAGTATCTTAGAACTGTGTTTTTATTGCCATGCGTTTTTTTAAGTTGCCTACATTCGTTCAGACTCGTCACCAACAAGCATAATATTAGCTAACATAGTGCTTACGGTACCTATAATCTTCTACGTTTATAAATCTGTTTACACTGGTCAATCAAATACACTAAGCTATAATTAGGATTGGTAAAATCAATTATAATAGGAGCTAAAAGTAATAGTGTACCGCACTATAACAATAAAATTGTCGGAATAAAATTTTACAAATCCCATGACTAAACCATCTCTGGTAACAAACCTCTTGACAGATAAGTATTTATTCATCCAGACTAAGCACAAGAATGGATATGAAATTTATTTCGTTTCTGCAGAAATCTCCAGTTTGCCAACAAACTAGCCTAATCTCGTTACGTGCACTTATACATTAAATGTTACGCAATGTAATTTGGCATAGGAAAAAAACAATGTGATAGCCGGGTTGTTTATTTAAAATACATCAGGACAACTAGATAAAAAAATCTTTATTTCAGACTATGAAAAACAATGAATTTGATATGGCAACATTATGAATAGAAATGTGAAAGTGGAATACGTTTTAATGCAAGCCATTTACTTTTCCATATATGTAGGTTAAGGTACTTACGAAAATAAATTGAATTCGTCAATAATAATAGCTAAAACATTTGCACGTATTGGTTGTCCAAAATATTGGTCACAGTTTCGAGTTTAAGTTATTGTATTCTAAATGATAAAAAAACATTTTTACTAAAGTGCGTAGTAAAATGTTTATAAAATCTAATAATCTCATTGTGTACTTCAATTCTGTAGTCGGTACCTACCTATTGTATATCTTAAAAGCAAATGGCTCGTCGAATATGTATAAAGTTTTATAGAAGTTAGATAATAATATAATTATGTTAATTAGTGTTAAAATAACATATGCATTTTATTTAATAGGATATTATATATCAAAAGTTTAATTACATTTCAGATAAAATTAACAGGAGGATGACAACAGAGTTAACGATAACATTATACTGTAATACATCAAAACAGATTGTAAGGTCACATAGAAGGTAGCGTTCAATACAATGTCAGGACAACACATATTTAAAAAACATCGACACAAACATTTACATACATACATACAGATTGTCTTACTTTACGAGGAAAATTTCAAAAAGTTATGAAACCACGCATATCGATATAAATTCATCGACGACGACAAAGCACGTTAACTTTATGTTTTATTCAATTTTTTTTCATTGGCACCATTTTTTTTATCGAGTTATAAAAAATATTAAGATATTTTGTGCCATTTGTGAACAACCACTGGAATGTAAGCGAAGGGCAAAATTTCAATGGATTTAAGTGTTAAAACTTTCCTAGCGATCATATTTATGGTTTCACATAAAATGCAGTTATCGAATTTACAGATACAATACAATAATGCACCTTAACATTACACATTCATTAGAAATATTACTTTATATAGAGTACCCTATATATTATTCCCGCGTAACTCATGGCCTCATCACGGGCCCAATATTAAATGTGTATTTTAAATTTCATTTTAAATTAGACGACAGGTTAAACATTTACCTATGAAAAGATTAAAAATAGCAAATTTAATTATAAACAATAACACTGTTCGCCTTCTCAATTTTTTTAATAATTTTTTATTTGAGTGCTTAGTAAAGCTCATAAGACTAACAATTTTATTTATACATTCTATGTATGTATGTTTTAGAGTATCTCGATAGACTCGGTTTTTAAAAAAAAAAATCAATATATTATCTGCAATATTCTTAAACCATGAAGCTAGAAACAGGATAACTTCGTATATTTAGCTAGGTATATTACTAAACTTTATAAATATAAAAAAAAAACAACAATATAACAAGAATTAATTAGCTTATCTATGGTATTATGGATGAACGTGGCCAAAATAATTATTCAAAGATACGTTCAAAATAACAATTCTAAAAATCTATGTATCTAGTTTAATGGATAATTTAACAGCTATAGCATGAAGTCTTTAAAACGTTATATTATGGCATGTCTTTATAGCCGCCTTAGTCTTTTTCGTTACTAGTGACTAGTTCAATTGCGATTAGTTGTGCTCATTGCACCGAACGTTCATAAAGATCTTACAAGACATGCGTGTACTGGAATCTATCGCGCATTAAATGCAACTCAGAACGACCTACGAATTACAAATTAATGTATCCAAAATTATAAATATCATAATATCCAGTGACAGTGCTATTGCGAATTAATGCTGGGAAAATTTTCAATACTCTCTAGTGGTTCGTCAATTGAAAGATTCATTCTGAAATTCCGTTTCAAGCAGTTGCGTGATCGTAATACTTCGTACCTTTAAAACATAAGTGGCACTATACGAAATTGTTTTGTTTTAAAGTGTGGTCATTTTAAGTCTTCTTAAGTATTGTATAGGCGATATATAACTAAAAATATATAACTAAAACGTTGCAATTGGTTTAAAATAACAGTTTACCTAACGTTGTTTCAGTATCCAGTGACATAGAATAAAATTATTGAATATTTTATAAATGCACAGGCATTTAAATTGTTTTTGTATAGTGCCACTTATGTTTTAAAGGTGCGACTTATTATTTATAGTACGTGTTGCTACATCGGTGTCGAGAGCTGATGTCGCGAGCGGTCCACCCCCACGTCCACGGTGACCACCTTCCCGTCCACCGGCGACCCGCTGTCCGCGTCACTGTCCGGTATGATCACACACACAAACGACCTCCCACTATTAGCATCTTTCGGATAAATAGTCATCGGAATGAATCTATCACTCGTGCCGTCCACGTACGCCGCCAGACGAGAGTACACCTCTGGGAAGTGTTTCTTCAGCACCACCCCCCTGCTCTCCAATTCGCTGATGATATTCCTGAAGCATATCTCTCTAAACTTGTGCGCTGTGGCCGCATTCTTTTCGCCGGCGTTGCAAAGTTTCGAGGTTAGAATGAGCGTCTCTCTGTCCTCCGGCGTTCCCTTGCTGTCTCGCCTGTTGCGTTTCCTGTTCTGTTCCTGTATAACGGCCGACACGGTCTTGCTCAGCCGCAGTTTAGCGCATCTGGACACCATCTGCCTCTCCCACTTCACGGCTCCCTTGGTCGGCACCTCGCTGATAATGCACACCGCCACGTACAAAATCACTCTCGTCTCCGGATTGTAAGCCTTGCACAGCTTAACCACTTCGGTGTACAGTTCCGCGCCCATCTCGTTCGGCTGGAGCGCCGTCCATTTGACGAACTCCGGCTCGCTCAGATATTGGTAGCCGTGCGTCGCGAACTTCTCCGCCGCCTCCGGACTCGTGAAGAATATCTTCACGACGCCCCTCCCTTGAGACAGATAACCTTTGTGCCCTATCGTGCTGATCTGGTGCAGGGAGTTAGCGTCCTCTTTCGCCGCGGATATGATCTGTCGACACAGCGCACTGGCGCGAGAGTGCAGGCAAACTTTTCTATGTTTCTCCCAATGCGATCTTCGGCATTCCTTGGAACAGTACATGGTTGTGCAGTTGTGGCACGTCTTGTAATGCCTCTTGGCGTCGGTGAAAGGTGCGCGCGACGAGCACTTCGGGTACTTGCACTTGACGAACGCCTCGTCCGCGCTGTTTTCGGTTTGAACGGACGAAAGGGAGACGCGGGAATCGTTGCGAGTGAGCGAGTGAGCGAGGTTCTCGGACTTCAGGGCGGCCGCGTCGAGGCTGGTCCGGCGGTCGAGGGACGCGCTCGGGTTGGCGAACGGTTCGCTCCGCCGGCGAGAGTGTTCGCCCAGCGCGGACCGCGGCCGCCTCGACTCCGGCATCGGGGCGAGAGTATCAACTGAATCCGTGCCTGAGAAGAAACGGACGAACACTTTACGTGCCTCGTTATGTTGCACTTCAAGATTGACTCAGGACCATTTCTAGTAAATAAAACAATTGACAACCACAACACTACCGCGACTAGACGACATGCTGAGGGGCATACCACTAATCTAATAGCATGCGTAAAGGTGTGTATATAGAAAATATAAATACGCAATAGTTACATTGCATATGTAGAGGTTATAACGGTAATAAATGCCGTCTCCAGTCTATGCTTGGGCATATTGGGATACAATACTAAATAAAAAACAATACAGAAAAATTAATGATAGTAAATGTTGTAGTAATTAATATGTACAAGTAATTAGGTCTTGGAGCTATATATTACGAACTAATACAAGTAACTAAGTCAATTTTGTTACAATGTTATATAAAATGATAGATCGCTTAGAAAGAGGCGTCGACTGGTAAATTACGATACCTGCAAAATAGATCCACACAATATTCGTGATTATACAAATATTGACTGCTGTACAATTCCCAATTATTATCAATCGATATATTGATTTAAAATTTCCTATGTTCATTCCCAGGCTTCTAACTATCCCAACACCGAATTTCATTACAATCGGTCTAGCGGTTCGCTCGTGAAAGCGGAACAGACACGGACAGACAGAGTTACTTTGCACACACACATAAACCGCATTAAAATTCATTGCATAGTCTGAAAGATCTAAGCGTACAGATGGATTGGAGCGATTTTGTAGACATGTATGAAGGGGGTTGTGATTCTTGTGTGAATCCATCAAACGGAACGTGGGCAACCGCGTTAGGTTAGTAATAAAAAGAATTGGAACGGCTGTGACTTACATATCGGCCGTACCTGGTCGGGCGCGGTCCGGGCTGGGCCCGTCGCCGGGGGACAGCGGGTGGCGGGACGCGGGGGAGGCGCTGCTGTGCCCGCTGCTGGCTAGCTGCTCGTACCGCGGGCTCTACGGTGGGCGGCGTGCGGGGAGGGGGCATTGAAACATAAACAACTAAGACACGGAGACTGATGAATGAAACACTGACTGGCCTAGTTGTCGAGCGGTTGGAGTGGCTCCGATTCATAAGCATGTGTGTGCAGCACATTTCGCTGCTTTTCATGAATACTCGCACAATCCAAAATTCACAAGTTACATGGTAGCCATTTGAAAATTAATCAAAATAAAACAATATTGTCAAAAATAACCAATTAGAAAACGACATTTTTGCGCGACATTATGCCGTTTTTGCCTTTATGAATGTGAG